>JBBHKE010001846.1:98576-128810 GCA_037447655.1 Zygnema cylindricum | reverse complement strand
CCTACACTTGTTGTAGTCACTGAAGGCTGGATAGGGAGCTAGAGCCATGGCTGCCTAAGCTCTCTAGAGAAGAGAGGGGGTAAATTAGGTAGACTTACCAAAAGAAAGTTGACGGATCCCAAATTGATCCTGGTACGTGTCGTCTGACAATCAATCATAGCAGGTAGCTTTAACCGTTTAGTCTAGCGCTAGTATTAAGACATATAAGGTTTGATAATTATTTAATTAGTTACACGTAGACTTTATCATTTAACTGGAAATATATACGTAGTGCATACATACAGTTATATAAAGTACGAAGTACGACACGGTTACGAAACAAATACCGCGCATTTTGTTTGACATCAAAAAGAATATCAGGCAAGTAATTATGACGGCTACAATTGAAATCCGGATTTGATCGGACGGCTGCGAAGGATGCCGAGATCGCGGAATAGGATTTTGGCGGTTTGCGATCACCGCCACATCGAATGACACGTGGCAAAACCACATTTGATTGCAGCAACTCCGGGGATTACGGAAACGAATCCCGATATGACAGGTGTCGACATTTTGGCCATGTCGTACGATGGCCGTACAGAAAGTACACCGCCACTTGTACTTTTCTGTACGACACAGTATTTTAATTGGTGCCGTACTTCAGTAGATAGAGTTTTAGAGGGGGAATAGGACTTAGAAAATTTTGGGTAGGTAGATGCCTCTCCCAGAGAGCACCTTGTATAAATGGCAAACTTTGGCCACCATAACGATTAATTTACTTGACCATTTTAAGTGATTCTTTTTGCTGCGGACTCAATCGAGTCCAGGCTACATAGGTGTGTAGTCGGTCAGAGTTTTTGCCTGCCAGGGTGACTGCATTTCTAAGGGAAAGTTAAACTGGGTGAATGTGTCCAAAACTCATATCCTAACTTTGCATTCTGTGGTGGAACTAAGCACACAGAAAGTCTTATTTCACACGGGTGAAGCTATAATGGGTTTGTGATTGTCAAGGGGTCAGTCATTTGGGTTTATATCAAGTTTGGAGTCGGCACTATCTAGATTAGCTTCTTTGGATCTGCCTACTCTGAGGGCCAATGGAGGTCTCAGAGTTTCACATGTCTTACCGTGACATCGTAGACGTACCGCCTTCCAGCTTGTGCCGTTTCACGGTTAAAGATGATGCGCTTTGCCTTTGCGTCTCCTATCCGGTCGACGTGAAATGGCATCAGAATTTGAAGACCCGTGCAAAAAAAAATCCGTACTCAACGAAAACAGACAAAACCAAACAAATTGTGTACGTTTATTCGTCGTATTAGAACGCTAACGGACAAAACATAGCGAATTCTATACTTTTATTTGTCCTTGGAAATCATATGAAAATTTTCGAAAATTACAGCACGTGCGAATATATGTTCCTATTTGTTCATCCAAAATACCTAGTTTTAAAACACATCACGCATGTGTTTTAAACTTAAGGTTGAAGATGACGTTTTTTCTCGTGGAAGTGGATGGAAAAACACAAGACGACAAATTTTTGTTCATCTTAAGTTCGAGGATGACCCAAATTGTTCTCTACAAATTTGCGATTCCTTCGTACAGTTGCAACTTAGGCAGTACAGCGCTAAGTTTTAAACGAAAACGATAGAAATAAACCCTTACTTAGGGCACTTTCCCATGTGCTAAAGTTACAATATTTTTTTGTCTTTTTCCTCTATAACTTGAAAAAAAACAAGAAAATACGCAGCCGTACCAAAAAATTGAAATTACCATTGTACAAGTTGCGTTACCATGAAACTTTAACTGTACTGTATTTTGACGTCTAGCGCGATGCAGTTTGTCGATTAGCGCGTTTCGACTCACTTTCGCGTCCTTCCTGCTCATCTTCAAACTTTATATAAAATCACCTCGCGAGGTGGTTTTAAACAAAGTTCCACGACGTGGGCAAATATGCATATGATTTCGCACGCGACAGAGATTTTTGACAATTTTTGTGCCCAGAGTACCAAAAAAAAAACTTACGCACATTTCCAGACTGTGCAAGACTTTTTTCCGTACAGTAACCGTGGAGGGGGTCTCGACCAACGGACGCCATTTCGCAGAAGCGAAGTCCGTGAAAGCCTCTCTCTCTTTCCCTCTCCCACTAACGCATATATCTCACAATTCAATGAAAAAAGACAAGAAAGGTATCAAATGAAAGATCTCTAAAAAATATTTCTTTTGACTTATTTTGATGGCAAGTAGAGTGAGGACAGACGATAAAACAAAATCAGGAAACCATGGCGGAATGTTTTAGATTCAGTGACGTCGACGCTAACATATGTGAGCGTGACGTCAAAATGTCACAAACCCTAAACATCTACAATGTCATAAGTAGCTAGACGTCTACAAACGTCGCTATTTTGTAAACGTCATCAATTGTCGCGAGTTTTGTAGTCGTCTACAAACCATCACAAATTACACCCACGTCTCCATCTGTCACGATCTAAAGTGACGATTTGATTTTTTTCCATACGAATGCTCTGAAAAAAGTACGGAGAATCTTCGCTAAAAACAAAGTTATAAGACTAAAGTTTTGGTTACATAGGAAAGCTGCTGCGCTGCTCTGCTGCTGCGCTGCTGCGCAGCTCTGCTGTATAGCAGCTGCGCTGCTCTTCCGTATAGCAGCTGCGCTGCTGTCTGTATAGTTGCTGCGCTGCTGCGCTGCTCTGAGACTGAGGGCTTTCCAAAAGACAACACATTTTACGTCATCGTCAACCTTAGAATATACTACATGTTGTCGTTTTGCGTTTTACGACCCACGGCCACGACAAAAAACGTCATCTTCAAACTTTTCTTTAAAACACATGGGCGATGTGTTTTAAAACAAAGTATTATGGGTAAAAAAATAGGAACACATTCGTAGGTGTATGAATTTTTCAAAAATTTCAAACGATTTTAAGAGACGACGAAAAGTACACGATTCGCTATGTTTTGCACGTTTGCGTTCAGGTACGACAAGGCAAAGTACATAATTTGTTTGGTTTTGTCCGTTTTCGTTTGGTACGGATTTTATTTCGCCTGGGGTCTCAAGATTCCAATGCCATTTCACGTCGACCGGACAGGCGACGCAAAGGCAAAGCGCATCGTCTTCAACCGTGAAACGGAACATGCTCGAAGGCGATACATCTACAATGTCACGAAAAGTCATGCGACGTCACAAGTTGTTACAAAAAATAACGTGCGTCATCACAGATTGTAGATGTTGACACCCGTCACGGGCATTGTCAACATATACAATCGTCACACCGGTCCCATTAAATGTACGCCCAAGTCTACTGTCAGCGTTTATTGGAAATCCGTTCCATTGTGTCAAGCCAGTAACAAACCTTCATTAATTATGATTGGCGCCACGTAGGTTAGAGTCCAGATTCTAAAAATCTTGAAAAAAATCCACAATCGCAATATTTGTACGAAATTTCTGTACCACTGGAGGTAACTAATGATTCGTACCTAAAGTTTTCGGCTAGATTTTGATTTTGGAAATGGAAATCAAAATTTCGAAACAGAATGGCAAAAAGACGCGACAAACTTTGAAGGTCGCAACAAACTTTGAATGTCGGTGGATGTAAGACGCAGCGTGCGAGGATATTTTCACCAAACTTGCATGCAACGTGGCAGGAGGCACATGGCATGTAGGACGCGCACGCCTGTGATCGCTTGTGCAACGTAGATTTTTTTTTCCTTTTCACGTGAACCAATGGTAATGAATGGCAAGCATCTAGTGGGCCCCAACTCTCCTCGCGAGGAGAGTTGGGGCTTAGTGAATGATGTGCTCGATTGCTTCGCGGATCTCAAAAAGTGAAACATCCAACGGTCAAGAATTACGCCTACATCATTGGAGCTACCTGACAGCTTTCCAGTGACAATGTTTCGTCTAACAAAAAAAAAATCTGGTACGGCTATGTACGGCGCTCTACGAAAACGTACGACGTCTAGTAACGAACTCCACTTTTCGTCTAATGGAACTTCACCCGAAGGGCACTTTCCCATGTGCTAAAGTTACAGTTATTTTCTGTCGTTTTCCTTTATAACTTGGAAAAAAAAGAAAAAATCTGCAGCCGTATCAAAAAATTCAAATTACCACCGTACAACTTCTGTTCCATTAAAACTTTAGATGTACCGCATTTTGTTGTCTATCGCGATGCAGTTTATCGTTTAGCGAGTATCGACCCACTTTCGCGTCCTTCCACATCATCTTCAAACTTTATATAAAATCACCTCGTAAGGTGATTTTAAGTAAAGTTCCACGATGTGAGCGAATATGCATATGATTGGTTTTCAGTTTATTAATTTTTTCCATTGATTTACTTAAAACAAGCAAATCATCAACATAAATTGCAATAAATATAATACCTTCCTCATCTTCAAAAACATAGATTGAGTGATCTGAGCTGATCCGTGTAGAAATTAATGGTCATTTTTTAGTATTTTGTAGGTCTTAATATAAATATAGAAAGAAGCCGAGGCAGTCTACCTCTAACTTCTCTCTCCAACTCTCAAACTTGTCGCAGTCATTGAGAAATTGGAGAGGAAGCTAGAGCCATGGCTACCTAGGCTATCCAGAGGTTTACCGGATGTAATTATTAGTTTAATACCATTAGGGGTTTATTTACTAAAAGGATATGTGTTGCCTCTAGGATTTGATCCTGGTACCTGTCGGCCGGTAAGTTGCCGGTAGCCAGTAGCCTTATCCGTTAAGTCTAGACCTAGTGTTATATAATATAGGGTTTGACATTTAGTTAAACATTAACACGTACGATTATTCATTTAACTGAAACTGTTTACGGGAGACATAGATCCATTAATGTAAAAGTACAGATTACAGTGCGGATAAGAAACGATTACCGCGCATTTATTTCTTTAGCGAAACGAATACCGCGTATGTATTTATTACGGCTACGATTAAATGTGAATTTAATCGGACGGCCGGAATTAAACGCCGGGATCGCGGAAGAGAATTTCGGCGGTTTTCGGTCATCGCCACATCGGATGACACGTGGCGAAATGACATTTGATCACGGCATCTCCGAGGATTAAGGGAGCGAATCCGGATATACCACGTGTCGACATTTAGGCCATGTCGTACAATGTTCGAACACAAAGTACATCGGCAGCTGTACTTTTGTGTGAAACTCTGAGACCTCCATAAGTCCTCAGAGTGGAGAGCTTCCAAGAAGCCTCTAGGATAACCTTGACCCCTTTGTGTTTAAGCAAAAATAACCGCCACCTTGGCAGACAATAACTCTTACCAACTTCACCCTTGTGAAGGCAAGACTCCCCTGAGTCGATAGCAAAAAGAATCTCTGAATTTGCTCCTCTGAGCAGAAAGTTATGGAGGGTTAAAGTTGACCTTTTGTACAGAAGCTCTCTGAGAGAGAGGGTCCTATCTCTGCAATTTTGTGTCCTCCATTTGGATCGAGAATGAGGAAGCCTCTAGGTAGTTTTTGACTTACCCACTTTCAACGAAAGCAACTGCTATCCTAAAAGATAAATAGATAACTTGACTGCACCCCTCTGCAGTCTGGACTACCTTGAGTCCACAGCAAAAAGAATCACTGAAAACGCCTTACCGGGAGATTAATTATCAAGCGGTAAAGATGCCAATATTTATACAAGCTTGTTGGGAGAGAGGCGGCTACCTCCTCAAATCACTAAGTCCCAAACCCAATCACAACTCCTATCTACTGAAATACGGGACCAATCAGAAGACTGTATAGTACAGAAAAGTACCATGGCCGATGCACTTTCTGTACGGCATGTGTACGACAAGGCCATGGAATGGACGCCTGTCTCCTCTGGACTTGTCCTCACGCTCCCTAGGATTCCGGCTTCCCAATGACATATTGCCACGTGTTGCCAGGTTATGTTACATCCGCAAACCACCAAAGCGGTCATTCCATGATCTCGGCGATGATGTGAGCCGTCGGATCTTAAGTCGGCTTTAGTTCCCAGCCGTTCAAAACAAATGTCCGGTACATTTGTTTCGTGCGCACTTAATTTCCCAACTAGTTTCTATGTATCCTATTTGTAATTCCGTTAATCGGATTAGTCATCTATCTATTGTTTAAATAGCTATCGAACCCTGTGTATCCTAACGGACTACTACGACAGACTGGTAAGGGTTGACGGCTACGCCTCGCCCTACCGGTCTGAGGTTCGGGTCCTGCCGGACTCAACCATTTTGGTTGAAAGTGACTTAGGTCACTCTTAAGCCCTGCCTATGGAGCTAAGGCAGCCATGGCTCCACCGCCCTCTCTTTCCTTCAGTGACTACAACAATTATGGGGGTCAGAGAGAGAAGGTGGAGGCAAGCTGCCTCTGCTTTTTTTTTTTTCTTATTTTAATTAAGACCTAGAAAATACCTCCCCTAAATCTAGTGATTTCAACAATCTCCTAATTTTTCTAAGTCTTATCTCTCTCACAGACTCTATCTACTGATGTAGAGAGCCAATCAGATTACAGTTCCGTACACAAAAGTACAGCTACCGGTGTACTTTCTGTACGGACACTGTACGACATGGCCTAAATGTCGACACGTGGTATGTCCGGATTCGCTCCCGTAATCCTCGGAGATGCCGCGATCCAATGTAATTCTGCCACGTGTCATCCGATGGGGCGATGACCACAAACCGCCGCAATCCTCTTTCGCGATCTCGGCGTTAATTCCGGCCGTCCGATTAAATTCACATTAAATCGTAGCCGTAATAAATACATGCGCGGTATTCGTTTCATTAAAGAAATATATGCGTGGTATTCGTATCTTATTCGTACTGTAATCCGTACTTTTACATTACTGGATCTATGTATCCCGTAAACAGTTACAGTTAAATGAATTATCCTACCTGATAATGTTTAATTAAATATCAAACCATATAGTATGTAACACTAGTTAAAGACTTAACGGCTAAGGCTACCGGCTACCGGTTGTCTGCCGTCTGGTAGGTACCAGGATCAAATCCTGTGGCCGGCACATACCTTTTAGTAAATAAACCCCTAACTAATATATATTTCCCGTAAACCTCTCCTAGGTACCTAGGTAGCCATGGCTCTAGCTCCCTCTCCAATTTCTCAATGACTGCGACAAGTTTGAGAGTTGGAGAGAAAAGTTAGAGGTAGATTGCCTCGGCTTCTTTCTATATTTCTATTTAGACCTAGAAAATACTTTAAAAGGACCATTAATTTCTACACTCCCCTTATTTTCTAGTCAATCTTTAATTTCAGACCACACTTCTCCTTGCAGAAAATTAGCTTAGGGGAAGACACCGGTTTGGTCATCATATCTGCTACCATCTCACTCTCTGGTCGGTACTCTAAACTGATTATTTTGTTTTCTACTTTCTCTCTAACAAAGCTGAGTGTGATGTCCATGTGTTTGGCTTTAAAATGATGTTTAGGATTGGCAGAAATAGCGATTGCTGCCTGATTATCACAAAAAAAATTCTGCACACCACTCTTAAGGTGACCAAGCTCACCAAGCAAAGACTTGACCCACATCAATTCTTTTACAGCAGAACAAGAGGCCATATACTCAGCCTCCATGGTGGACTGAGCAATAACCTTTTGTTGTTTGCTACTCCAAGAGCAAGCCCCATCACCCACATATAATACATATCGAGAACTACATCTCGTCATCGGAGCATCACCATAACTAGCATCACTCCAAGTAGTGATGTCAGTATTCTCACCACCCAATTGCAACCATAGATCCCTAGTTCCTATCAAATATTTAAGGACTCTCTTAGCTGCCTCCCAATCCTTCTTAGTGGGAGCATTTAGACTTCTACTCAGCACTCCTACAGCTGCAGCTAAATCCGGCCGGGTACAATTCATAAAATAGATTAGACTTCCCACTACTTGCCTGTAACGAATAGTCTGCATGAACTTCTATTCTTCAGGAGATAATTCCTCGTCTAAGACTATGACTCCTTCTTCCTCACTCCCCTCACTTCCCTTTTTCAACTCCATTGGAGTTGTACAACTATTAGCTTTATACATTTGAAATTTTTCAAGCATGTTCCCTATTGCTTCCTTTTGAGTCAATCTTATAATTTTTCTTTTTGGGTCTCTCTCTACTTGAATTCCCAAAATATATTTTGCTTCCCCCATATCTTTCATTTCAAATCTTCCCTTAAGATCGGTTTTCAGTTTATTAATTTTTTCCATTGATTTACTTACAACAAGCAAATCATCAACATAAATTGCAATAAATATAAAACCTTCCTCATCTTCGAAAACATAGATTGAGTGATCTGAGCTGATCCGGATATTGAGCTGATCCGGATATATCCCAGACCGGTAAGAAACTTATCAAGCTTCTTATTCCACTGTCGAGGTGCCTGTTTCAAACCTTAAAGAGATTTAATTAGCTGGCATACCTTACTCTCCTCTCCTTCCTCCATAAACCCTTCGGGTTGTCGCATGAAGATCTCCTCTTCCAATTCTCCATGCAAAAAGGCTGTCTTGATGTCCATTTGGTGCACTTCCATGTCTTCCGCTGTTGCCAGACCGAAAAGTATGCGGACAGAGGGAAATCTCACGACCGGGGCAAAGGTTTCCTTGTAGTCAATTCCCTCCTTTAGTGAAATCCCTTTGCCACTAATCTGGCATTCTAGCGCTCGATTGTGTTATCTGGGTACAGTTTTAATTTGAAAACCCACTTACAACCGATTGGTTTTCGGTTAGGTGGACAATCAACCAGCTCCCAAGTATCGGTTGCCATAATTGAGGCCATCTTCTCATTGATGGCTGTCCTCCAGCGATTTTTTTTGTGGACAAGTCATCGTCTCTCCAAAATTTTGAGGTTTATCTTGATGAGATAGTTTAGTTACCGTGTTATTAACCTATTTTTCTTGCAGTTTTTTGCTACTTGTTCTTCCCCCCTCAAAATTTGAGGTCGGAATAGATAGTTATCGTGGATTCTTTTGAACAAACTCGTCTTCTCCCCTATCCTTTGATTCCGAATCAATTTCCACCACGTCTTCCGCTTCGTGTAGAGTTGTCACTGGAGTTTCCACAGCCGAGTCCTTTTCGGTCTGATTTGTACCTACAAGAATGTCATCTTCTCGAAAACCTGGATAGTTAGGAAGCTCAAAGTCATCGGAATTTTCTGACTCAAATCTGATTTTTACATACTTTGTATATTTGAAGGGATCCACAGACTTTCCTTCATCCATAACTACTAGATGCTTTACTAAGATTATATCTTCCCTTTTTAGATCATAAACTCTATATCCTTTAATATCCTCATCATTTCCTAATAAGTATCCCGATTTTCCTTTAGGATTCAGCTTCCAATTAGACCGATATGTATCTAGAGTGAATACTTGACTGCCGAAATCCTTTAAGCGAGATATGTCTGGTTTCCGGCCTGTCCATCTCTCATAAGGTGTTTGATCATTTAAAGCTGAAGTAAGAACTCTATTTTTGAGGTAATTAGCACAGTTCATTGCTTCTGCCCAAAACCTTTTTCCTATCTTCTTATCTGACAACATACTTCTAGCACTATCATTTAGTGTTCTATTTAACCTTTCAGCTACCCCATTCTGTTCCGGGTTTTATGGAACTATCTTTTGGTGTTGGACCCCATCTTCTCTCAGAAAATCCTCAAACTGGTTAGAAGTATACTCTCCACCATTGTCACTCCTTATTCTCTTGATTGGAGTTTCATGGAGTTTTTTCGCTCCATGCTTTATATTGTCTAAAACAATCCTAAGCTTCGGACTTGTTTTTCAAAAAATACACTCGGGAATACCGAGACCAATCATCAGTGATAGTCATCGTAAATCTCTTCCCCTCCGGTGAGGGCACTTTAGCTGGTCCCCAAATATCTGCGTGTACTAGATCTAGAATTTTTCTCCCTTATAGGTGGTTGTTTTAGGAAAGGGTAATCTTTGTCTTTTACCTTGGGCACATCAACTACAATCACTTATATTATCACTCTATCTGAACTTAATCCCTTCCACCACTCCCATCTTTTTCATCTCTCTTAACTTGTCTAGATTCACATGCCCAAGCCTCTTATGCCACTTCATAATATCATGAACACCTGCATAATAAAGTTTCTTTTTTTCATTACTTAAAACCAGCCTAAACATCCCATGGCTACCTTTCTCAGCAATGAAATAGACATCCTCCTCAAAACTAGCAGTAAAGACTCCTTCCTTAGTGCTAGTAAAAAAACCCTTATCATCTAATACAGATGTAGAGATGAGGTTTTTGTTCAGCTCCGGAATAAACAATACATCGGAGAATGTTACTATGGATGTCTTTCCTTTGACTAACACTTTCAAATCAACCGATCCTACAAGAGCAGTGGTGACTATCCTCCCATCCCCGTACTCTATCTCTACGGTTGGAATATTTCTTATCTTAGTGAACAGGTGCCTATCCTTACACATGTGTATGGAGGCACCTGAATTTACAATCCAGCCTGCTTCACCTTTTAATCCACCGTAAGCACATTTTTGCCTTCGTGGAATTTCGACCTCGTTTTTCGCCTGCAACTCCGCATCTAAAAGAAGCTCATCTCCTCGTCCTAGGATTCCGCCTCATGTACCTGTGTCACAAGGGCATTTTACTTTCCTCTTGGGGTACCACCGGTCTGCCCCTCCTTTAACCGAAGCTCAGTTAGCTTAGTGCACTTTGCCATATAGTGCCCAGGTTTCTTACAAAAATGACATAAACCTTTGGGAGCCCTTGGTCCAAACTCGTCGGTCTGATTTTTTTGCTCCCTCCCCCCATAGTTTCCGACCGGTTTCCGGGAATCCTTGTTCCTCCAATCGGTCGCAGTTGCCAAGGCTTGGCCACTCTTTCCTCCCCTTCGAATCTCAATCGTATTCTCCCGAACGAGAATCATCCCTACCACTGAGTTCCATATCCACCTTGAGTCCGGCAAGTCCTGCACACGGTTGACTATGTTCTTGAACTCATCAGGTAACTTCATCAGTAAACAATTAACCTTTTCTTTTTCAAGCTATATGAAGAGTGTAGCAAGCTCATTCCAAAATTCCAATATCTTCCCCCCTTTGTATACATACTCCTTAGCTTTCTGATCAGGCAACTGTTGTTGCTGAATCGTACCACTTCGGTACATCTCTATGAGAGCCATCCAAAGATCGGATGCCCTTTCTACCTGCAAATGAGGACATGCAAGTCTTTCAGTGAGATGGCGTAGGATGAAGTGCTTTGCCGCCATATTGTTGAAGTCCCAGGTTTGAGTATCATTCTCCTCGTTCCTCGGAATAGTTGACATGAATGTCGAACTAGTTGCTATTGGTGTGGTCCCCTCCTTCTCCTTTCCTTTGTCCACCACCTCTCCTTCCTTTGTTTCCTCCGTTGAAGGTGGATCCTCTTTCCTGGTGAATATGCTTCCTCCAAACCTGGAGGAATTCCAAGACTTGATGGACGCCCCAACCGTCCACTCACTATCCCCCAAAACCTTTTTTCGCATAGAGCTCCTATCATCATAATTTCCTAGTATATGAAGCAAGTTACATTAAAGATTGGTACCCTAGAGGGTGTGCCTATAACCTGAAACTCTGAGACCTCGATAAGTCTTCAGAGTGGACAGCTTCCAAGAAGCCTTTAGGATAACCCTGACCCCTTTGTGTTTCAGCAAAAACAACTGCCACCCTAGGAGACATTAACTCTTACCAACTTCACCCTTGTGAAGGCAAGACTCCCGTAGTCAATAACAAAAAGAATCTCTCAATTTGCTGCCCGGAGCAGTAAGTTATAGAGGGTCAAAGTTGACATTTTGTACAGAAGCTCTCTCGGAGAGAGGGTCCTATCTCCTAATTTTTTTAAGTCCTATCTCTCTCACAGACTCTATCTACCGATGTACGGAGCCAATCAGATTACAGTTTCGTACACAAAAATACAGTTGCCGGTGTACTTTCTGTACGGATATTGTACGACATGACCTAAATGTCGACACGTGGTATGTCCGGATTCGCTCCCGTAATCCTCGAAGATGCCGCGATCCAATGTAATTCCGCCACGTGTCATCCGATGTGGCGATGACCACAAACCGCCGAAATCCTCTTCCGCGATCTCGGCGTTAATTTTGGCCGTCCGATTAAATTCACATTTAATCGTAGCCGTAATAAATACATGCGCAGTATTCGTTTCATTAAAGAAATAAATGCTCGGTATTGGTTTCTTATTCGTACCGTAATCCATCCTTTTACATTACTGGTGTTGTCTTTTTGGAAAGCTTACAGTCTCAGAGCAGCGCAGCTGCTTTACAGACAAAAGCAGCGCAGCTGCTATACAGACAGAGCAGCGCAGCTGCTATACAACAGAGCAGCGCAGCTGCTATACAGCAGCGCAGCTGCTATATAGCAGCGCAACTGCTATACAGCAGAGCAGCGCAGCAGCGAAGCTGCAACAGAGACAGGACAAGGCAACCACGATTATATTTGATATGGTTCGTACGGACAACGCAACGTCTGATATTCTTAATGTGATTCTGTACAGGATAGAGCAACTGCGATAGATACGATTCTAGTCAACTTAGTGGGAAATCAGTGGAAACTTAGTGGGTAGCTCAGTGGTAGCTCAATGGTAGCTTAGTGGTAGCTCACTGGTAGCTCAGTGGTAGCTCAGTGGTAGCTTAGTATTAGCTTGGCAGCTTGACGTACCTCTCAGTTACAGTGGTATTGCCGGTACAACACTAGTATAAGACTTAGGACTCATAACACATGATGTATCCAGACTTCCAAGTAGTAAAACTGCAGACAGTTTTTGGGAAACTTCTGAGTATTATATCTTGAGTGTTGTCGGGTCAATTGTGCTATAACTTTGGGAGTTATCAGTGTTATTCTACTCTATATTCTGATAGAGTTTTGTGAGGTTTGGATGCTTGTATAAGAAGTGGTGAGCACTTAAGAACAGCTGTTTGGTAGGATTCTTGATAGCTTCTGAGAGTGTATCATGTCTACTTCTACTACTACTGCTGCTCCTCCACCTGCACCGGTGGTTGTAGAACAACAGGTTATGGGCCTGTCATCAAGAATTCCTATCTTTTCCGGGGATAAGTATGTTTACTGGGCAGATATGGTGGAAACACATTTTGAAAATGTCAATCTTTTAGATATATTGGATGGTTCGCTGGATGAATCTGATCCGTCATGGTCTAAGAAAAATACGCAAGCTCGGTCTATTCTGAAATTTTGTATATCTGAGGACTTAGCTATGTCTCGGATAAAAATGAAAAAAGCAATTGATATCTGGAAATCTCTTAAAAGTGATTATGAAAAGGCCAATGTCCAGGAAGAGCTTCTATTGGCTGGAAAAATTTGGGACTATAAGTACACTGGCGGTACAATGGCTGAATATTCTAACAAATTTCGTATCCTTGTAGATGCACATGCTTGTGTAGGTGGGGTGTTTCCTCCTTTTCAAAAGGCGGCATTGCTCATGCGGGGTCTCCCTCGTAGTATGAAAGGAGCATCTGACATGCTCAAACAGAAAGATAAAGCTAGCTGGACTTTACAGTTAGCCATTAATATTTTACTAGAGGAGGAAGCTACATCTAATATTCTCAATGTTGAGCAAGAAGAGGCTTTTAATTCAGACTTTGAGAGAAAAGGACAGTTTAATCAGCAAAGGAATCAGTTTTATCAGTTCAGACATTTTAATCAAAGTGGAAATAGACAATCCAACAATGCATGCTTTTATTGTAGTGAGAGAGGCCATGGATACAAATTTTTTCATAAGCTTAAAAAAGCTAACGATACAGGTTTATACCAGCCACGATGGCAACAAAGCCAATTTTACAAAGGCTTCACGGGGACTCCGCCTCGTGGAAATGCACTATTTTCGGCTTCTTCGTCTCTCCAAGACGAGGCTTTGACGGTTTCTACGGAGGACGATACGGATCTATTCGCTATGGCGGCTGCAATGGAGGGCGCGAAGGACCCAGGATGGATAATGGATACAGGAGCGTCAGCCCACATGAGGTGGAACAAGACCATCTTCAAAAATATGAAAGCAACGCCGGAGAAAAATATTTATTATGCTTGTGGAATGAGTGTCCAAACTCGTGCTGTGGGTGATGTGTCCTTACTAGTTGATGTAGAAGGAAAAGCAATTGAAAGGACTCTTCACAATGTCTAATTTGTACTTGACTTTAAGAAAAATCTATTTTCTACGTCGTTGGTAGAGAGCAAAGGCTTTGAAGTTAATTTGAAAAATGGTCGGCAGGTTGTTAGCAAAAATGGCAAAGTTGCGGTTACAGGTACTAGAGATAGTAGCAAGATGTATCGCATGAATATGGCTAATACCAAAGAGAATGATGTTTTGTACTCCGGTGTTTTGCACTCAGATGAGTTATGGCATAAAAGATAAGGCCATGTTAATTATGATAGTTTGAGGAAAATGGTCATTGCTGGAAAAATAGATATCAATCACAAATGAGCCAGTCAAAACTTGCGATGGTTGCGCTTTAGGCAAAATCCACAAATTGCCATTTCCTAAGGAGTCTGAGCATCGGTCAACGAAACTTTTACAACAAATTCATTCGGATGTCTTTGGTCCGGCGAAGGTTCTATCTGCCGGAGGGATGAAATATATGGTTACCTTCATAGATGATTTCTCCAGGTTTACAAAAGTTTACTTCATGAAAGAGAAGAGTGAAGTGTTTGGTCACTTCAAACACTATAAAGCATGGGCTGAAAAACTTCATAATTCATCTATTTTGCAGCTCAGATCGGACAATGGTGGTGAATATACATCGAAAGAATTTGAAACCTTTTTACTCGAGGAAGGTAGTAGTCATCTATTGACTGTTCCATATTCATCGGAACAAAATGGGGTGTCTGAGAGACTAAATAGAACTCTCACAGAGAGCTCCAGGTCGATGCTCGCAGATAAGAATGTGGATCCGAAATTCTAGGCTGAGGCTCTAAATTGTGCAGTTTATATTAAAAATAGGATAGGATCCAGATCGGTAGGCACTACTCCTTACGAGATTTGGACATGTAGCAAACCAGATGTTAGCCATTTCAAGGTCTTTGGTAGTCAATGCTTTATATTGTATACGTCTACAGATAGATGGAAAATAGAACAGAAGGGATTACCGGGTATTCTGTTTGGATATGACGATCACTCAAAAGGTTATCGAGTCTTTGTGTTTGAAAGGCAGAAAATAGTTGTAGCTAGAAACATCATTGTTAAAGATGAACTAGACTCCATAGATTTATTTCAAATGACAGAGCAGCAAAAGCAACAAAATGTACAGAAGTATGTCATCTTACATTGCATGCAGGAAATTGTCCCGCAGATTCCACAAACTCCGTTAATGACTCCGGCGTCAGACTCTCTCCAACTTCCTCACCAACTTCGGGTCTAGACGCACCAAGAGCAGTCAATACACACGGATCGCAACCAGCGCAATCACGAACACACGGATCGAAACCAGCGCAATCAGCAAGACACGGATCGCAACCAGCGCAATCAGCGCAATGCGCAGCATCCGACGATCTCAGCCTCAGAATTTCCGGGGGGAAGAAGATCAAGCAGCCGCCTGCAAGCAAGCTCTCACTTTGCCTACTCGGCAGTCTCAGGAGAGCCCTTGACCATCCAAGAGGCCTTCTCATCACCAGAGCGGAATCACTAGATTGAGGCGGCAAACGACGAAATGAAGTCGATCATGGAGGCTCAAACATGGGAGCTCGTGGACCTTCCTCTGGACCGAAAAACGATCGGCAGCAAATGGGTATTCAAGGTGAAGTTAAATCCCGATAACACCATTGAACGCTATAAGGCCAGACTTGTGGCGAAGGGGTACAATCAAAAGGAAGGAATCGATTTTGAAGAAACATTTTCTCCGGCTGTAAGATTTCCAACAGTTAGGATTTTTGCTATCCCTAGCTGCTATAGAAGATATGGAAATTCATCAGATGGGTGTAAAAACGGCCTTTTTGCATGGAGAACTAGAAGAGACCATTTACATGCGGCAGCCTGAAAAGTATGTGGAACCAGGAAAAGAGCACTTAGTATGCAAGTTGCTAAAATCTTTGTACGGCCTAAAACAGGCCCCCAGACAGTGGAATATAAAGCTTGATGAATTCTTCACTAGTCTAGGATTTCAAATGATAAGTTCTGATCACTCTGTCTACGTTCTAAAGGGTGAAAATGGGATAGTGTATATAGCAGTATATGTAGATGATTTGCTATTAATTAGCAAATCAATGGCTGAAATTAACAAAATCAAAACTGCTCTAAACTCACGGTTCGAGATGAAAGACCTCGGTGAGGCAAAATGTATTTTGGGTAGCCAGGTAGAGAGGGACAAAAATAAGAAAATAATAAAATTGACTCAAAAAGAGGCTATTGGAAACATGTTAGATGAGTATGGAATGCGGGGGGCAAAAGGATGTTTAACTCCAATGGAGTTTCGGCAGAAGTTAGAGGGAGAAGAGACAGAACCAGGTGTCATTGTTAGCGAGTATTTAAAATCAGGGGAGAATGATCCTATGACAATAATACCTTATAGACAGATAGTGGGAAGCTTAATATACTTCATGAACTGTACCCGTCCTGACATTGCAGCAGCAGTCGGGGTACTGAGTAGGAGTCTAGAAAATCCGAGAAAATCTGATCTTGATGCGGCAAAAAGAGTCTTAAGATATTTGGCAGGAACTAAAGATCTCAAACTCACTCTAGGCGGAGGAGAAGTCAAGCTGCAAACATGGAGTGATGGAAGCTATGGCGACATGCCAAGCTGGAAATCCACCACGGGATTTGTTCTACAAATTGGGAACGATACTTGCGGTTGGAGCAGCAAACTTCAAAAGGTTACAGCATAGTCGACAATGGAGTCAAAATATATGGCAACAAGCTCGGCCCTCAAAGAACTCTTATGGGTAAAATCCATGTTACAAGAACTAGGATACATGGAAGCTGGTCCACAGGTGATCTGGTGTGATAACCAAGCTGCCATTGCCATTGCTTCTAACCCGAGTCATCACTTCAAAAGCAAGCACATGGATGTACGATTACACTTTATAAGAGAAAAGGTGTACTCTAGAGTGATTAAATTATGTTATTTGCCAGATGCAAAAATGATTGTTGATATGCTCACTAAAGCCCTTCCTGCTCCTAAGCTGAAGTATTGTAGAGACGCAGTGGGATTAAGTGAATAGTTGAATTGCTGCACTGCTATACTGCCACTCTGCGATAATTCCACCATTGTGAGGTAGTGGGACTGGGTGACTTGCTTATTGCTATATTGTTTTGCTGCGATGCTGCGCTAGTTTATCACCGCAGCTGCGCCGGGATACTGAGTCTAAAGCTTTAGGGGAGTGTTGTCTTTTTGGAAAGCTTTCAGTCTTAGAGCAGCGAAGCTGCTTTACAGACAAAAGCAGCGCAGCTGCTATACAAACAGAGCAGCGCAGCTGCTATACAGCAGAGCAGCGCAGCAGCAGAGCAGCGCAGCAGCGAAGCTGCAACAGAAACAGGACAAGGCAACCACGATTATATTTGATATGGTTCGTACGGACAACGCAACGTCTGATATTCTTAATGTGATTCTGTACAGGATAGAGCAACTGCGATAAATACGATTCTAGTCAACTTAGTGGGAACTCAGTGGTAACTTAGTGGGAAGCTCAGTGGTAGCTTAATGGTAGCTTAGTGGTAGCTCACTGGTAGCTCACTGGTAGCTCAATGGTAGCTTAGTATTAGCTTGGTAGCTTGACGTACCTCTCAGGTACAGTGGTATTGCCGGTACAACACTAGTATAAGACTTAGGACTCAGAACACATGATGTATCCAGACCTTCAAGTAGTAAAACTGCAGACAGATTTTGGGAAACTGAGTATTATATCTTGAGTGTTGTCGGGTCAATTGTGCTATAACTTTGGGAGTTATCAGTGTTTATTCTACTCTATATTCTGATAGAGTTTTGTGAGGTTTCAATGCTTCTATAAGAAGTAGTGAGCACTTAAGAACAGCTGTTTGGTAGGATTCTTGATATCTTCTGAGAGTGTATCATGTCTACTTCTACTACTACTGCTGCTCCTCCACCTGCACCGGTGGTTGTAGAACAACAACTAGATCTATGTATCCTGTAAACAGTTACAGTTAAATGAATTATCCTACCTGATAATGTTTAATTAAATATCAAACCATATAGTACGTAACACTAGTTAAAGACTTAACGGCTAAGGCTACCGGCTACCGGTTGTCTACCGTCCGGTAGGTACCAGGATCAAATCCTGTGGCCGGCACATACCTTTTAGTAAATAAACCCCTAACTAATATATATTTCCCGTAAACCTCTGGATAGCCTAGATAGCCATGGCTCTAGCTCCCTCTCCAATTTCTCAGTGACTACGACAAGTTTGAGAGTTGGAGAGAAAAATTAGAGGTAGATTGCCTCGGCTTCTTTCTATATTTCTATTTAGACCTAGAAAATACTTTAAAAAGACCATTAATTTCTACATTGTGTACAGAGGAGTAATCTAATTGATTCCGTACATCAGTAGATAGAGTCTGTGAGAGAGATAGGACTTAGAAAAATTAGGAGATAGGACCCTCTCTCCCAGAGAGCTTCTATACAGAAGGTGAACTTTGACTGTCCATAACTTAATGCTCAGGGGAGAAAATTCAGAGATTCTTTTTGCTATCGACTCAGGGGATTATTGCCTTCACAAGGGTTAAGTTTGTGAGAGTTTTTGTTTGCCAGGGTGGCAGTTTTTTCTTGCTGAAATACAAAGGGGTCAGGGTTATCCTAGAGGCTTCTTCGAAGCTGTCCACTCTGAGGACTTATAGAGGTCTCAAAGTTTCTGGTTATGGGCCCATCCTCTAGGGTACCAATCTTTAATGGAACTAGCTTCATATACTAGGAAAGTATGATGATAGGAGCTCTATGCGAAAAAAGGTTTTGGGGGATAGTGAGTGGACGATTGGGGCGTCCATCAAGTCTTGGAATTCCTCCAGGGTTTGAAGGAAGCAGATTCACAAAGAAAGCATGTCCATCTTCAACGGAGGAGACAAAGGAAGGAGAGGTGGTGGACAAAGGAGCGGAGAAGGAGACGACCACACCAATAGCAACAGGTTCAGCATTCATGTCACATATTCCGAGGAACGAGGAGAATGATACTCAAACCTAGGATTTCAACAATATGGCGGCAAAGCACTTAATCCTACGCCATCTTACTCAAGGACTTGCATGTCCTAATTTGCAGCTAGAAAGGGCATCCGATCTTTGGATGGCTCTCATAGAGATGTACGGAAGTGGTACGATTCAGCAACAACAGTTGGCTGATTAGAAAGTAAAGGAATATCTATATAAAGGGGGGAAAATGTTGGATTTTTGCAATGAGCTTGCTACACTTTTCATAGAGCTAGAGAGTGCGGAAAAGATTTTAGTGATAAAAGAAAGGTTAATTGTTTACTAATGAAGTTACCCGATGAGTTCGAGAACATAGTCAACCGTGTGCAGGACTTGTTGGACTTAAGGTGGATATGGAACTCAGTGGTAGGGATGATTCTCGTTCGGGAGAATACGATTGAGATCCGCAGGGGAGGAAAGAGTGGCCAATCTTTGGCAACTTGGACCGATTGGAGGAACAAGAATTCTCGGAAACCGGTCTGAAACTATGGGGGAAGGGAGCAGAAAAATCACCCCGACGAGTTACGACCAAGGGCTCCCAAAGATTTATGTCATTTTTGTAAGAAACCAGGGCACTATATGGCAGAGTGCACTAAGCTAACAAAGCTTTGGTTAAAGGATGGGCAGACCGGTGGTACCCCGAGAGGAAAGAAAAAGGCCCTTATAACACAGGTACATGAGGCGGAATCCGGGGACGAGGACTATAAGCTCCTTTTGGATGAGGAGTTGGAGGCGAAAAACGAGGTCGAAATTCCACGAAGGCAGAAAATGTGCTTACGGTGGATTGAAAGGTGAAGCTAGCTGGATTATACATTCAAGTGCCTCCATGCACAAGTGTAAGGATAGGCACCTCTTCTCTAAGATAAGAAAGATTCCCACTGTAGAGATAAAGTACGAGGATGAGAGGATAATCACCACTACTCTTGTAGGATCGGTAGATCTGAAAGTGTTAGTAGAAGGAAAGACATCCATAGTAACATTCTCCAATGTATTGTTTATTCCAGAGCTGAACAAAAACCTCATCTCTACATCTGTATTATATGATAAGGGTTTTTTACTAGCACTAAGGAAGGAGTCTTTACTGCTAGTTTTGAGGAGGATGTCTATTTCATTACTGAGAAAGGTAGCCATAGGATGTTTAGGCTGATTTGAAGTAATGAAACGAAGAAACTTTATTATGCTGGTGCTCATGGTATTATGATATGGCATAAGAGGCTTGGGCATGTGAATCTAGATAAGTTAAGAGAGATGAAAAAGATGGGAGTGGTGGAAGGGGTTCAGTTCAGTGAGAGTGATATTATAAGTGATTGTAGTTGATGTGCTCAAGGTAAAGCACACAGATTACCCTTTCCTTAAACAGCCACCTATAGGGGAGAAAAATTCTAGATCTAGTACACACAGATATTTGGGGACCGGCCAAAGTGCCCTCACCGGGGGGGAAGAGATTTATGATGACTATCATTGATGATTGGTCTCGGTATTCCCGGGTGTATTTTTTGAAAAACAAGTCCCAAGCTTAGGATTGTTTTAGACAATATAAAGCATCGAGCAAAAAACTCCATGAAACTCCAATAAAGAGAATAAGGAGTGACAATGGTGGAGAGTATACTTCTAACAAGTTTGAGGATTTTCTGAGGGAAGATGGGATCCAACACCAAAAGATAGTTCCAGAAAACCTGGAGCAGAATGGGACAGCTGAAAGGTTAAATGAACACTAAGTCATAGTTCTAGATGTATGTTGTCAGATAAGAAGATAGGAAAAAGGTTTTGGGCAGAAACAATGAACTGTGCTAATTACCTCAAAAATAGAGTTCTTACTTCAGCTATAAAAGATCAAACACCTTATGAGAGATGGACCGGCCGGAAACCAGACTTATCTCACTTAAAGGTTTTCGGCGGTCAAGTATTCAGTATAGATACAGATCGGTCTAATTGGAAGCTAGATCCTAAAGGAAAATCAGATACTTATTAAGATATGATGAGGAAGTTAAAGGATATAGAGTTTATGATCTAAAAAGGGAAGATATAATCTTAGTAGAGCATCTAGTAGTTATGGATGAAGGAAAGTGTGTGGATCCCTTCAAATATACAAAGTATGTAAAAATCAGATTTGAGTCAGAAAATTCCGATGTCTTTGAGCTTCCTAACTATCCACGTTTTCGAGAAGATGACATTCTTGCAGGTACAAATCAGACCGCAAAGGACTCGGCTGTGGAAACTCTAGTGACAATTCTACACGAAGCGGAAGACGTGGTGGAAATTGATTAAGAATCAAGGGATAACGGAGATGCCGAGTTTGTTGAAAGAATCCACGAGAACCATCTATTTCGGCCTCAAATTTTGAGGGGGGAAGGAGAAGTAGCAAAAGACCGCAAGAAAAATCAGTTAATAATAAGGTAACTAAACTATCTCATCAAGATGAACCTCAAACTTATAGTGAGGCGATGACTTGTCCTGAAAGAAATCGGTGGAAGACAACCATTAATGAGGAGATGGCCTCAATTATGGCAGTCGATACTTGGGAGCTAGTGGATTGTCCACCTAACCAAAAACTAATCGGTTGTAAGTGGGTTTTCAAATTAAAACTAAACCCAGATAACGCAATCGAGCGCTACAAGGCCAGATTAGTGGCAAAGGTATTTACACAAAAAGAGGGAATTGACTACGAGGAAACCTTTGCCCTGGTCGTGAGATTTCCCTCCGTCCGCATACTTTTCAGTTTGGCAATAGCGGATGACATGGAAGTGCACCACATGGACATCAAGGCAACCTTTTTGCATGGAGAATTGGAAGAGGAGATCTTCATGCGACAACCCGAAGGGTTTGTGGAGGAAGGAGAGGAGAGTAAGGTATACCGGCTGATTAAATCTCTTTATGGTTTGAAACAGGCGCCTCGACAGTGGAATTAGAAGCTTGATGAGTTTCTTACCAGTCGGGGATATATCCGGATGAGCTCAGATCACTCAATCTATGTTTTCGAAGACGAGGAAGGTTTTATATTTATTGCAATTTATGTTGATGATTTGCTTGTTGTAAGTAAATCAATGGAAAAAATTAATAAACTGAAAACCAATCTTAAGGGGAGATTTGAAATGAAGGATATGGGGGAAGCAAAATATATTTTGGGAATTCAAGTAGAGAGAGACCGAAAAATAAAAATTATAAGATTGACTCAAAAGGAAGTAATAGGGAACATGCTTGAAAAAATTCAAATGGATAAAGCTAATAGTTGTACAACTCCAATGGAGTTGAAAAAGGGAAGAGAGGGGAGTGAGGAAGAAGGAGTCATAGTCTTAGACGAGGAATTATCTCCTGAAGAACAGAAGTTCATGCAGACTATTCCTTACAAGCAAGTACTGGGAAGTCTAATCTATTTTATGAAATGTACCCGGTCGGATTTAGCTACAGCTGTAGGAGTGCTGAGTAGAAGTCTAAATGCTCCCACTAAGAGGGATTGGGAGGCAACTAAGAGAGTCCTTAGATATTTGATACGAACTAGGGATCTATGGTTGCATATGGGTGGGGAGAATACTGACATCACTACTTGGAGTGATGCCAGTTATGGTGATGCTCTGATGAGGAGATGCACTTCTGGATATGTAATATATGTGGGTGATGGGGCTTGCTGTTGGAGTAGCAAACAGCAAAAGGTTATTGCTCACTCCACCATGGAGGCTGAGTATATGGCCTCTTGCTCTGGTGTAAAAGAATTGATTTGGGTTATGTCTTTGCTTGGTGAGCTTGGTCACCTTAAGAGTGGTGTGCAGAAGATTTTTTGTGATAATCAGGCAGCAATCGCTATTTCTGCCAATCCTAAACATCATTTTAAAGCCAAACACATGGACATTAGACTCAGCTTTGTTAGAGAGAAAGTAGAAAACAAAATAATCAGTTTAGAGTACACCCAGATAGTGAGATGGTAGCAGATATGATGACCAAACCTGTGCCTTCCCCTAAGCTAATTTTTTGCAGGGAGAAGTGTGGTCTGAAATTAAAAATTGACTAGAAAATAAGGGGAGTGTAGAAATTAATGGTCTTTTCTTAGTATTTTCTAGGTCTAAATATAAATATAGAAAGAAGCCGAGGCAGTCTACCTCTAACTTCTCTCTCCAACTCTCAAACTTGTCGTAGTCACTGAGAAATTGGAGAGGAAGCTAGAGCCATGGCTACCTAGGCTATCCAGAGGTTTACCGGATATAATTATTTGTTTATTTACCATTAGAGGTTTATTTACTAAAAGGATATGTGTTGCCTCCAGGATTTGTTCCTGGTACTTGCCGTCCGGTAAGCTTTCGGTAGCCTGTTGCCTTATCCGTTAAGTCTAGACCTAGTGTTACATATTATAGGGTTTGATATTTAGTTAAACATTAACACGTACGATTAGTCATTTAACGGAAACTATTTACGGGAGACATAGATCCATTAATGTAAAAGTACAGATTACAGTACGGATAAGAAACGAATATGGTGCATTTATTTCTTTAGCCAAACGAATACTGTGTATGTATTTATTACGGCTACGATTAAAAGTGAATTTAATCGGACGGCCGAAATTAAACCTCGAGATCGCGGAAGAGGATTTCAGCGGTTTTCGGTCATCGCCACATCAGATGACACGTGGCGGAATGACATCGGATCACGTCATCTCCGAGGATTAACGGTGCGAATTCGGATATACCACGTGTCGACATTTAGGCCATGTCGTACAATGTTCGCACAGAATGTACACCGGCAGCTGTACTTTTGTGTACGGAGGAGTAATTTGATTGGCTCCGTACATCAATAGATAGAGTCTGTGAGAGAGATAGGACTTAGAAAAATTAGGAGATAGAACCCTCTCTCCCAAAGACCTTCTGTACAAAAGGTCAACTTTGACCCTCCATAACTTACTGCTCAGGGGAGCAAATTTAGAGATTCTTTTTATTATCGACTCAAGGGAGTCTTGCCTTCACAAGGGTAAGTTTGGTCATAGTTTTTGTCTGCCAAGGTGGCAGTTGTTCTTGCTGAAACACAAAGGGGTCAGGGTTATCCTAGAGGCTGTCCACTCTGAGGACTGATAGAGGTCTCAGAGTTTGAATCCGGATATATCCATGACCGGTAAGAAACTCATCAAGTTTCTTATTCCACTGTCGAGGCGCCAGTTTCAAACTGTAAAGGGATTTAATCAGCCAGCATACCTTACTCTCCTCTCCTTCCTCCACAAATCATTTGGGTTGTCGCATGAAGATCTCCTCTTCCAATTCTCCATGCAAAAAGGCTGTCTTGATGTCCATCTGGTGCACCTCAATGTCTTCCGCTGCTGCAAGAGTGAGAAGTATGCTGACAAAGGGAAATCTGACCACCAGGGCAAAGGTTTCCTCATAGTCGGTTCCTTCTTTCTGTGTAAATCCTTTTGCCACTAATCGGGCTTTGTAACACTCAATGGTGTTATCTAGGTTCAGTTTTAATTTGAAAACCCACTTACAACCTATTGGTTTTCGGTTAGGTGGACAATCCACCAACTCTTAAGTATCGGCTGCCATAATTGAGGCCATCTCCTTATTGATGGCTGTCTTCCACCGGTTCCTTTCTGGACAAGTTATCGCCTCTCCATAAGTTTGAGGTTCATTTTGGTGAGATAGTTTTGTTACCTTGTTATTAAGGTGTTTTTCTTGTAATCATTTGCTACTTCTCCTTCCCCCCTCAAAATTTGTGGCCGAAATAGATGTTTCTCGTGGGTTCTTTCAAACAATCTCGGCTTCTCCCCTATCACTTGATTCCGAAACAATTTCCATCACCTCTTCCGCTTCGGGTAGAGTTGTCACTGGAGTTTCCACATACGAGTTCTTTTCAGTCTGATTTGTACGTGCAAGAATGTCATCTTCTCAAAAACTTGGATAGTTAGGAAGCTCAAAGTCATCTGAATTTTCTGACTCAAATCTGATTTTTACTGACATTGTATATTTGAAGGGATCCATAGACTTTCCTTCATCCATAACTACTAGATGTTTTACTAAGATTATATCTTTCCTTTTTAGATCGTAAACTCTAGATTCTTTAACATCCTCATCATATCCTAATAAGTACCCTCGTTTTCCTTTAGGATCTAGCTTTGAATTAGACTGATCTGTATCTAGACTGAATACTTGACTACCAAAACCTTTAAATGAGATATGTCTCGTTTTCGGCCGGTCCACTTCTCATAAGGTGTTTGATCTTTTATAGCTGAGGTAAAAACTCTGTTTTTGAGGTAATTAGCGCAATTCATTGCTTCTGCCTAAAACCTTTTTTTCTATCTTCTTATCCGACAACATACTTATAGCACTATCTCTCAGTGTCCTATTTAATCGTTCAGCTATCTCATTCTGTTCCGGGTTTTCTGGAGCTATCTTTTGGTGTTGAACTCCATCTTCCCTCAGAAAATCCTCAATTTGGTTACAAGTATACTCTCCACCATTGTCACTCCTTACTCTCTTGATTGGAGTTTCATGGAGTTTTTCGCTCCATGCTTTATATTGTCTTAAATTATCCTGAGCTTCTGACTTGTTTTTCAAAAAATACACCCTGGAATACCGAGACCAATCATTAGTGATAGTCATCATAAATCTCTTCCCCCCGGGTGAGGGAACTTTGGTCGGTCCCCAAATATCTGTGTGTACTAGATCTAGAATTTTTTCTCCCCTATAGGTGGTTGTTTTGGGAAAGGACAATCTGTGTGCTTTACCTTGAGCACATCCTCTTCAATCACTTAGATTCTCACTCTCACTGAACTGAATTCCTTCCACCACTTCCATTTTTTTCATCTCTCTTAACTTATCTAGATTCACATGCCCAAGCCTCTTATGCCATATCATTATATCATGAACACTAGCATAATAAAGTTTCTTCTTTTCATTGCTTAAAATCAGCCTAAACATCCCTTGGCTACCTTTTTCAGCTGTGAAATAAACTTCCTCTTTAAAACTAGCAGTAAAGACTCCTTTCCTAGTGCAAGTATCAAAACCCTTATCATCTAATACCGGCGTAGAGATGAGGTTTTTTTTCAACTCCGGAATAAACAATACATCGGAGAAAGTAACTATGGATATCTTTCCTTCTACCAATACTTTCAGATCTACCGATCCTACAAGGATAGGAGTAACTATCCTCCCATCCCCGTACTCTATCTCTACAGTGGGAATCTTTCTTATCTTAGTGAACAAGTGTTTATCCTAACACATGTGCATAGAGGCACCTAAATCTACAATCCAGCCTGCTTCACCTTTCAATCCACCGAAAGCACATTTCTGCTTTTGTGGAATTTCTACCTCGTTTGTCGCTTCCAACTCCTCATCCAATAGAAGCTCATCGTCCTCGTCTTCGGATTCAACCTCATGTACCTGTGTCACAAGTGCCTTTTTCTTTCCTCTTGGGGTTCTACCGGTCTGCCCCTCCTTTAACCAAAGCTCGGTTAGCTTAGTGCACTCCGCCATATAGTGCCCTGGTTTCTAACAGAAATGACATAAACCCTTGGGAGCCCTTGGTCCGAAATTGTCGGTCTGATTTTTTTGCTCCCCCCCTCCGTAATTTCTGATCGGTCTCTGAAAATCCTTGTTCCTCCAGTCTGTCCCAACTGCCAAGGCTTGCCCACTCTTTCCTCCCCTTCGGATCTCAATTGTATTCTCCTGAACGAGAATCATTCCTACCACTGAGTTCCATATCCACCTTGAGTCCGGCAAGTCCTGCACACGGTTGA
Source organism: Zygnema cylindricum (assembly GCA_037447655.1). Classification (NCBI taxonomy): domain Eukaryota; kingdom Viridiplantae; phylum Streptophyta; class Zygnematophyceae; order Zygnematales; family Zygnemataceae; genus Zygnema; species Zygnema cylindricum. Next base: position 101,959 of record JBBHKE010001846.1, on the reverse strand, counting down.
CTATGTTCTTGAACTCATTGGGTAGTTTCATCAATAGACAATTAACCTTTTCCTTTTCACTAAAATATTTTCCAGCACTCTCTAGCTCTATGAAAAGTGTAGCAAGCTCATTGCAAAAATCCAACATCTTCCCCCCTTTGTATACATACTCCTTAACTTTTCTGATAAGCCAACTGTTGTTGCTGAATCGTACCACTTCTATACATCTTTATGAGAGCCATCCAAAGATTGGATGCCCTTTCTACCTGCAAATGAGGCCATGCAAGTCCTTGAGTAAGATGGCGGAGGATGAAGTGTTTTGCCGCCATATTGATGAAGTCATAGGTATCAGTATGATTCTCTTCGTTCCTCTGAATATGTGACATGAATGCCGAACCAGTTGCTATTAGTGTGGTCATATCCTTCTCCTTTCCTTTGTCCACCACCTCTCCTTCCTTTGTCTCCTCCGTTGATGATGGATCTGCATTTCTAGTGAATCTGCCTTCGTAAACCCTGGAGGTATCCCAAGACTGGATGGGCGCCTCACCTGTCCACTCACTATTCCCCAAAACAGTTTATCACATAGAGCTCCTGTCATCATAGTTTCCCAGTATATGAATCCAGCTCCATTGAATATGGGCACCCTGGATGGTGGGCCCATAACCTGCAACTCTGAGACCTCTATAGGAACTCAGAGTAAGCAGCTCACACGAAGCCTGTATGATAACCCTGACCCCTTTTTCTTTCAGCACGAATAGCCGCCACCCTGGCAAACAAAAACTCTGACCACCTTCACCTATATGAACGCAAGATTCCTTGATTCTATAGCAAAAAGAATCTCTGAATTTGCTCCCCTGAGCAGTAAGTTATGGAGGGTCAAAGTTTGACCTTTTGTATTCAAGCTCTTTGGGAGAGAGGGTCCTATCTACCAATTTTTTCTAAGTCCTATCTCTCTTTAAAACTCTATCTACTGACGTACGGCACCGATCATATTGTTGTAGTGTATATAAAAGTACAGCTGTCGGTGTACTTTATGTACGAACATTGTACGACATGACAACACGTGTCTTTTCTGGATTCGGTTCCGTAATCCCTAGAGATGCCGAAATTCAATGTCGTGGTGCCACGTGTCATCCGATGTGGCGACGACCATAAACCGCCGAAATATTCTTCCGTGATCTCGGCATGCTTTCCGGCCGTCCGATTAAATGCCGATTTGAATCATAGCCGTCATAAATAGTTGTGATGTATTTGTTTCGCTAATGAAATAAATGCGCAGTACTTATTTAGTCTTCGTACTCGTAATCCCTACTTTTATAACTGAATCTATGTATCCCGTATATAGTTTGTTGTTAAATGAATTAGTCTACATGTTAACGTTTAAATACGTAATACACTCTATATCACTTACCACTAATCCTAGACTAAATGGATGAGGTTACCGGCTACCGGCCGCATTTCCCATCCGTAGGTACCAGGATCAAATCCTCTAAGCGACAACTACCTTTTACCTTTTAGAAAATTAAATACTTTACTACCCCGTAAATCTTTGGATAGCATAGGCCGCCACGACACTAGCTTCCTCTCCAACTTCTCAGTGACTGCAACAAGTGTGAGAGTTGGAGAAAGAAGTTAGAGCCAGACTGCCTCGGCTTCTCTTTCTGCACTTTTATTTTAGGCCTAGAAAATACTTAAAGAGCCATCAATTTCTACATCCCTCTCCCACTACCGCGTCTATCTCACAATTTTTGCAACGAAAAATGTCTATAATGGTATCAAATGAAAGATCTATGAAAACGATTTCTATTGACTATCTTTGAGCGTATTTTGATGGCAATTAGAGTAGGAAAAGACAAAAAACAACAATCGAGAAATCATGGCACAAAGTTTTAGAAGTTGTGACGTGGGCGCTGTCATAGTTGAGCGTGACGCGCGTGACGTTAGAATGTCACAAACCCTAAACATCTACAATACCTCCACGTCGACAATGTGGCGTGCAGATATTGCGAAGTGATAGAAACTGTTCAACGTGCGGGTGGACGTCTGAAATCGAAATTGAGTGGAAGTTTCGCAACATTTTGTGTACCGTTAATGTGTCACATGTTTCGTACACGTCTACTCTTGTCACTTTTTGAAGTAACAAGTTAGGGTGTGTCTCCATGTGCCTAAGTAGGGGTTTTTTTCTGTCGTTTTCCTGTAAAACTTAGAGCCGTACCGCGTAAGTTTCAACCGTACAAAAAAATAGAGAAAATGAGAAGTACATTTTGCGTCATCATTGAATTTAAGATGTACTACATGTTGTCGTTTTGTGTTCTTTGACCCACGACCACGCCAAAAAACATCATCTTCAAACTTTTTTTTAAACACAGGGAAGGTGTGTTTTAAAACAAAGAATTTTAGAAAAAAAAATAGAAACACGTAATCGCGTGTGCAAAAAAATTTCAAGAAATTTCAAAAGAATTCAAGCGACGACGAAAAGTGCACGATCCGCTATGTTTTGTCCGTTTGCGTTCAGGTACGACAAAGCAAAGTACACAATTTGTTTGGTTTTGTGCGTTTGCGCTTGGTACAGATTTTATTTTGCCAGGGGTCTCAAGATCCGATGCCATTTCACGTCGAATGGACAAGAGACCCAAAGGCAAAGTGCATCTTCTTCAACCGTGATACGGCACAAGCTGGATGGCGGTACGTGTACAATGTCACGGAAAGTCATGCGACGTCACAAGCAATTACAAAAAATAAAGTGCGTCATCGCAGATTGTACATGTCGACAGCCGTCACGGGCATTGTCGACGTATACAATCGTCACGCCCTGAAGTGACAACTTCGTTTGGTACACATAGGGACATCCGAAATCCGGGTCCGCCGGATCTTCGCTAAAAAACAAAGTAAATTCTCTAAGTTTCAAGTACATGGAGACGCACCCTTATTTGCGATTACATCGGAAAGTTCATAAAGATGTACGGAGAATCTTCGCTAGAAACAAAGTTACAAGATTAAAGTTTCGGTTACACGGGAAAGTGCCCTAAGTAACAATTTCGTTGTTACATGTAGGGACACCTGAAATACGGGTCCGCCGGATCTGCGCTAAAAAACAAAGTAAGTTCACTAAGTTTCAAGTACATGGAGACGCTCCCTTATGGTACTTTCGCATGTAACCGAAACTTAGTCTTGTTACTTTGTTTTTTAGCGAAGATTCTCCGTACAACTTTCAGAGCATTCGTATGTAAAGAAATGAAATCGTAACTTTAGATTGTGACGGAAGTAGACGTGGGTGTAATTTGTGACGATTGTAGACGAGTTCAAAACTCGCGACAATTGATGACGTTTACAAAATAGCGACGGAGCAGTGTTTAATGTGGGTGCAGATGAAGGCAGTGTTAGATTTCAATGCTAAAGTAAAG
>JBBHKE010001846.1:35000-98566 GCA_037447655.1 Zygnema cylindricum | reverse complement strand
GGATGCCCTTTCTACCTGCAAATGAGGACATGCAAGTCCTTGAGTGAGATGGCGTAGGATGAAGTGCTTTGCCGCCATATTGTTGAAGTCCCAGGTTTCAGTATCATTCTCCTCGTTCCTTGGAATAGGTGACATGAATGTCGAACCACTTGCTATTGGTGTGGTCGCCTCGTTCTCCTTTCCTTTGTCCACCACCTCTCCTTCTTTTGTTTCCTCCGTTGAAGGTGGATCCTCTTTCTTGGTGAATCTGCTTCCTCCAAACCCTGGAGGAATTCCAAGACTTGATGGACGCTCCAACCGTCCACTCACTATCCCCCAAAACCTTTTTTCGCTTAGAGCTCCTATCATCATATTTTCCCAATATATCAAGCCAGTTCCATTAAAGATTGCTACCTTAGAGGGTGGGCCCATAACCTGAAACTCTGAGACCTATATAAGTCCTCAGAGTGGACAGCTTCCAAGAAGCCTCTAGGATAACCCTGACCCCTTTGTGTTTAAGCAAAAATAACAGCCATCCTAGCAGAAAATAACCATGACCAACTTCACCCGTGTGAAGGGAAGACTCCCTTGAGTCGATAGCAAAAAGAATCTTTGAATTTGCTTCCTTGAGCAATAAGTTATAGAGGGTCAAAGTTGACCTTTTGTATAGTAGCTCTCTAGGAGAGAGGGTCCTATCTTCTAATTTTTCTAAGTCCTTTCTCTCTCACAGATTCATCTACTGATGTACGGAGATAATCAGATTGCAGTTCCGTACACAAAAGTACAGCTGCCGGTGTACTTTCTGTACGAACATTGTACGACATGGCCTAGATGTCGACACGTGGTATATCTGGATTGGCTCCCTTAATCCTCGGAGATGCCGCGATCTAATGTCATTCCGCCACGTGTCATCCGATGTGGCTATGATCAAAAATAGTCGAAATTCTCTTCCGCGATCTCGGCTTTAATTCCGGTCGTCCGATTAAATTCACATTTAATCGTAGCCGTAATAAATACATGTGTGGTATTCGTTTCGGTAAATAAATAAATGCGCGGTATTCGTTTCTAATAGGTACCGTAATCCGTACTTTTACATTACTGGATCTATGTATCCCGTAAAACTATTTCAGTTAAATGAACTATATTACGTATAAGTGTTTAATTAATTATCAAACCTCATAGTACGTAATACTGATTCTAGACTTAACCGCTAAGGCTACCAGCTACCGGCTGTCTGCCGGCTTGTAGGTACCAGGATTATATCATGTGGCCGACACATACCTTTTAGTAAATAAACCCCTAACTAATATATATTTCCCGTAAACCTCTAGATAGCGTAGGTAGCCATGGCTCTAGCTCCCTCTCCAATTTCTCAGTGACTGCGACAAGTTTGTGAGTTGGAGAGAGAAGTTAGGGGTAGACTACCTCAGCTTCTTTCTTATTTCTATTCAGACCTACAAAATACTTTAAAAGACCATTAATTTCTACAGGGTACAGAAAGGTACTACGGCTGATGTACTTTCTGTACGTCTTGTGTACAACAAGGCCATTGAGTGGACACGTGTCTTCTTTTCACTCGTCCTTCTATTTTTCGGAATTCCCAAAATGTTATCTCTCCATGTGTTACCAGGTCACGCCACGTCTACAAATAGCCAAGGTGACCATTCCGCGATTTTGGCAGCGATATGTGCCGTCGGATCACAAATCGACATTCAATATTAGACGTAGAAACAAATGTCCAATTCATTTATTTCGTGCGAGATAATCTTCGCACTATATATCACTTGTATCTATGTTCTTTCATTCGTCATTTCGCTAATCGGATTCATGATCAAAACACAGTTTAAATATATAAATATCATACCACATGTATTACAACGAACTTCTACGACAAACCAGGTAGAGCTGACGGCTACGCCTTGCTCTGCTGGTCGGAGGTTCGAGTCCTGCCGGGCTCAACATTTTGTTGAGAGTGACATAAGTCACTCTTTAGTCCTGCCAACTGAACAAGGACAGCCATGGCTCAACCACCCTCTCTATCCCTGAGTGACTACAACAAGTATGGTGGGTAAAGAGAGGAGGTGGAGGTAGGCTGTCCGCCATTTTCTTTTCCTATTATACTGATCATTTGGACCTAGAAAATACCATATAAATCTAATAACTTTAACAGGTGAAGTGTCCTTGTTGGGAATATATTAGAAGTTGGAATGTGCATGAGGAGGAAGAAGGGGGAGAGGAGAAAGAGGATGAAGATATTTTGGAGCTTCTTCACATCAGTAGAATGGGGAAGAGAGAAACCCACATAAAAATTCCACGAAAGCAACAGTGTGCTTTTGGAGGTATAAGGGAAGTAAAGAGAGAGGAGGTATGAGGATGTCAAGGAGTGTAGAGTGTATGAATTAGAAATGAGAAAGTCAGTACTAGGATATATAATTGAAAAAGGGAAAAATAAAAATAATGAGGATAGTTTCATACATATTTTGGAAACAAAAAACAGGTAGGAAAGGGAGACTTGAACAGATTCCGAGAAAAGGGGAGATGTAAATCTAGAGGGGGGTCCAAAGGATAGTGGAGAAGAGGAATATTTGATGAAAGGTTTAGGGGAGGAGAAATATTTTTTGGGAATAGAAATAGAAAGTGATAGTGGAAAGAATTCCGTTGGAGAGAGTGAGGAAATTTAAAAAATAGGGTAATTATCATGGATAAAAATATGAGTTCAAAAGAAAGATGCAAGCCCTTGAGTAAGATGGCGGAGAATGAAGTGCTTAGCCGCCATATTTTTGTAGTCCAGGCATCGATATCCTTCTCCTCGTTCCTCGGAATAGGTGACATGAATGCCAAACTGGTTGCTATTGGTGTGACAGTCTCCTTCTCCTTTCCTTTGTCCACCACCTCTCCTTCCTTTTCTCCTCCGTTAAAGATGGGTCTGCATTTCTAGTGAATCTGCCTCCTGTAAACCCTGGAGGTATCCCAAGACTGGATGGACGCCTCATCCGTCCACTCACAATTCCCCAAAACCGTTTCTCACATAGAGCTCCTGTCATCATACTTTCCTAGTATATGAAGCCATCTCCATTGAATATGGGCACCCTAGATGGTGGGCCCATAACCAGAAACTCTGAGACCTCCATAGGACCTCAAAGTAGGCAGCTCACACGAAGCCTGTAGGATAACCCTGACCCCTTTGTGTTTCAGCAAGAATAACTGCCACCCTGGAAGACAAAAACTCTGACCACCTTCACTCCTATAAAGGCAAGACTGCGCTGCGGTTATAGCAAAAAGAATATCTGAATTTGCTCCCCTGAGCAGTAAGTTATGAAGGGTCAAAATTGACCTTTTGTACAGGAGCTCACTAGGAGAGAGGGTCTAATCTATCAAAAGTTTTTAAGTCCTATCTCTCTCTAAAACTCTATCTACTGAAGTACGGCACCAATCATAAGAGTGTATCGTATATAAAGGTACATGTGCCGATGTACTTTGTGTACGACCATTGAACAACATGGCCAACAAGTCGACACATGTCATTTTTGGATTCGTTCCCGGAATCCCCAGAGATGCCGAAATCCAATGTGATTGTGCCACGTGGCAATTGATGTGACGTCGACCATAAACCGTCGAAAACTCATTCCGCGATCTCGGCATGCTTCGTGGCCGTCCGATGAAGCCGGATTAGAATCGTGGCTGTTATAAATACTTGCGCACTATTTGTTTCGCCTTTGAAACAAAATGCGCGGTATTCGTTTCGGATGTTCTGTGGCCGTACATTACACCTGTATCTATGTCTAAATATTCCGTTGAATGAAAATAGGCTACGTGTTAGCATCTAAATAATTACGAAACCCTATATGTCCAACCATGATGTCAGACTAACTGGCTAAGGCTACCGGCTGTGTTGACGGACGGTAGGTACCATGTTCAAATCCAGGTTCCGTCAATTTCTATTTTGGTAAATCTACCAAAATCTACAACCCGTAACTCTATCTCTAATCAGCATAGGCAGCCATGGCTCTAGCTCCCTCTTCAACCTTCACTGACTACGACAAGTGTGGGAGCTGAAGAGAGAAGTTAGAGGCAGACTGCCTCGGCTTCTTTTCAGCATTTTGCAAAACCTAGAAAATACTAAAATAACCTTTTATTTCTACAAACTCCTTGCTGATGAACATCCAACGGCCAGTATTACCCCCAAGACCTTTGAAGAATATCGGCAAGATTCTTTGTATTGTTGTTTTTTGTATAAAAACAAAATAGGCGATATGATTTAGTACGGAAAGTCGCGGATTTTTGTAAACTACGCCACTTTTCGCCTGATGGAACGTCACCCTTAGTGTAAAACTTAGCGCTGTAGCGCTTAAGTAATAGCCGTACAAAGAAATCGAAAAAAATAGAAGTAAATTTTGCGTCATCGTCAAACTTAGAATGTACTAAATGTTGTCGTCTTGTGTTTTTCAACCCAAGGCCACGTCAAGAAAAGTTGTCTTCGAATTTTTATTTAAAACACATCGGCGAATTGTTTTAAAATAAAATGTTACTGTTAAACAGATAATAACACAATATCGCACGTGTCGATGTTTTCCAAAACTTTCAAACAATTTCAAGCGATGAGTAAAAGTACACTATTCGCTATCTTTTGTCCCTTTGCGTTCAGTACGATGAGGAAAAGTGCACAATTTGTTTTGTTTTGTCCGTTTCCGTCCGGTACGATTTTTTTTTCCAAGGGTCTCAAGATTCCGATGCCATTTCACCTTGACTGGATTGGAGACGCAAAGGCAAAGCACATCTTCTTTGACCTTGAAACGACACAGGCTAGAAGGCGGTACGTCTATAATGTCACGGTAAAACATGCAACGTCCAAAGAAGTTACAAAAAATAGCATGCGTCATCACAAATTGTAAACGCTGACAACCGTCACGAGCATTGTCAACGTATACAATCATCACTCTTTTAAGTAACAATTTTTTTGTCACACATAAGAACACCTAAAAACCGGGTCCGAAAAATCTACGCTAAAATACAAATTAAGTTCTTTAAGTTACAAGTACATGGGGACATACTCTAAGACACTACAACTCTTGAAGACAAGGCTAGTTGAACTTGGTTGTTTAAGTCACAGGTCGTAATACGGAAATCATAGTTTCATTAAATATTGTCTTGAACTATGAGAAATTTGAAATTTGTAACCACCCTATCTCATATAGCTTTAGACCCACGTTAACACGACTTCCTGATTCCTCGACACTTAATCATTGAATGAAATCAACCGTTTCCTACACATTGACAAGACTACTTACAGTGCCTCTTTACGTAACATTGATTATGAAATTGACCAATTCATCTTAGCAATCTTTTCAAATCATCGTCACTTTAAACATTATTATTCTCTCGAGAAAAAAAAACATCCCTCTTTTTCCCCAATAAGTCGTTAATTGAATGTTAGACCTAAGCACATACGTGGAAAGAGGGTGTGAAGATAACTCACCAAATTCTTTGATCTCCCACTTTGAGCAACCCCCACAACTAATTCCGTCATCTCGGATTATACTAAATCCTCAAGTTTATACAACAAATGCAAAAGAGTGCCAAATTTAAGGAATTATAAGTGAATAAATCAAAACAAAAACAAAAGAAATTGAAGGTATATTATACATGTAAGAGTCCACCTACATTCAATAATCATATAGTTTTAGTATTCAGTAACTGTATTTAACTTCAAAATGTTTAAAGATGACATTTTTTCCAATCACAATTTTAGCATCCAACTGGACCAATAAACTGGGAGATTGGGTCAAATCCTTTCAACCATATTAAAAAAAATCGTGGGAAGCGTTTGAACTTTTAACAATGCAAACACGATTCGGTCCCAACAGATTTCACAAATCCATTTCATGCCTTTGTGAAATAACTTGATGCCATGCCGCATTGTGTCGGGACATTAATTTAGTTTATTTGTAACAATATCACGGGCCGCAGCTACACTAATTCTATTTGGGTTAAACTCATGTTTGAACGCAACACCAATTCCTTTTGGGTTACAAATCATGTTTGAACGCAGACATTATTGTGTACCTTGATTGACATTATTGTGACGCCGGAAATTCCGCGTGTGGAACGGAGGTACGGAATTGTATAGAATCGAATGATCGTGTGAGCGACGGCGCCGGTACATACGTTTTTCTGTCGCAGATTTTGGCGTGACGTAACGTACGATTTCAAACATCGGTGACGCGACGTAAGATTGCGAAACATTGGTGACACAACGTGCGATTTCGAAGTGTTAACAACTCACGCTGATTGGTTATAATTTAAGTCGTGAACCCATGTAGGTTAACGCATTTCCATGTAGTTAGGAAGGGTTTTAATCCACGAATTGTGAATTTTGTAACGTAGGCATATGGTTCTAGTCGCTTATTGGCCAGGACCCAAAATAGGCGCAAATCATAGAGGTTTCATTCGTTAAAATTCTGAATTTTTTACGATTATGTATTATTTTTAGGGTTTTTTGAACATTTCGTAAATTTCGTATACTTTTCGTGTACGGGTTAACTGTACGGAATTTCTAAAAAAAAGGTTGAAAGTACACCGTGAATCGTTGTTAGAGTTAAGAAATCGATATAATTTCCCATGCTTTTAGGGTAGCCGTGAAAGTCCATGTTCACATATTCGACGCCTGAATATGTGAGAGCACGTTCTCGCGATTTTCTCTAATCTTTTTTACTTGGAATCAAATCTGAGTACACTTTTCCGTTTGACGCACTCAATTTTCTCTTTCGACGCCATTCTATGACACTTATTTTGTACGTATGTACGAAATAATGAGCAGTTTTAGTACGGACTGACACATTTTTACATTACACTATCTATAAATATTCGACAATAGAATAATTAACGTTGGTTAAACAGTACCAATGTTGATGTAAATTTTTTTTTGAGTTAAATTTGATTAACTGCAGTTTTTTTACGTACATGCGCGTGATGGGCAATGAAAAAAATAGGGAGTACTCCCCTTCGTGCTAATAAAAAACCCGGTACTTTAATACATGGACACATACCCTAAGTTGTAGTAGTACTTTTGATGAATTTTTTGTATTTTTATTTTATAATTAAGTCAAAGTTGGTCAACTCATTTTAAAAAATCTGAAATTTTGAATAATGCGCATATGCATTTTTTTTCAAAGTTTTTTACCGTGCTCATACTACAAATGAAACCTCTATGGCGCAAATCCTACATTAGAATATATGCAGGCTATTAGGTAGTTAGCAAATGTCAGGAATTAGTACTTTTGATATTTCGTTAGTACTTAAGCAATTGCGTTCGGTTTTTCCTCTCACAATTTGAGAGTACAGGAATTGGTTGAAGAGGACTTACATTTTTCTGTCTTTTTCCCTTGTCTTTTTCCTTAGTCAAATTGTCACTATTTTTCTACAAGGCTTTTTCTGTCTTAGTTTGTTGAGCATTTAGTCTTTTCTTTTTCCCTATTATACTTTTCTTGTAAGCCCTACAATTCAATTCACTCTGTTTCAACCGGAGTTCGCATGGTTTCCCTTTAACAACTTTTAGTGTGGATTCTTTCGACTTGCTCAGGCTATCTCTGGACCCTTCTGGATGCATTATGTGAATTAAGGTTTGATTTGTTGTTGTCTAATTTATGTTGCCTTTGTTGGAGTTTGCTTGTGGTTTGTTAGAATCCGGTTATCTCGGATTCTCTACAAATTTCCATTGCTTGTTTTCCGTTGGTATTTTTCTGCCATTGCTTATTAGTTTGTCAAAATCTAATTATCTCGGATTCTCTGCAGTTTTATATCATTGCTTTCCACTATTGTCCTCTTGCTATTTTTACGTATATCCTTTCGTGTTATTTTTTCTCTTATTATTTCTTTCTGTTGGCTTGCTATTAGAATTATCAGAATTGAGTTATCTTCATTTTTTTACAGTTTGCTATTGGTTGATTCCTCGATTTATTGGTGTCTGCTTTTATTTATTCAGATTCCTAGAACTAACTCCTGTAAGGAATACACCTAGACCGTGGAGCCTAGTGGCTACCCATCGGCTTAGTATTCCTGTACTCTTAAATTATCATTCTCCTCTCTCTTGTCCTGTGTTTAAAAAATCAAAAAATTGTTATAGTTCATTTTCAGTTTTTTGTTGAAAAAACATAAAAAAATATTATCTTTCATTTTCAGTTTTGGTTTTTGGTTTTGTCTTTTCCATTTTCAGTCCAATTTAGTTGTCATTTGTAGTTTTGCTTCTCAGTGTGGTGTGAGAACAAAAATTTAAAGCAAACAAAATATATTAAACATTAATTAGAATATAAAATCTATCTTTCCATTTCTAAATTTTCTCTCACCTATTTTTGATCCGGTTTTTTCCTTTTGATCCGGGTTTTTTCTTTTAATAAGTTTTCATTCTACTTTCTCTCTAGTTGTGATTTCGTTTTCAGTTTTGCCTTTGAATGAAAAATTATAAAAATTAATATACATCTAAAAATTATACATTTGAAATACTTTTAATTGGTTTTTTTCAATTAATTTCTTTGAGAGCTTCACTCCATCTTCTCTCAGAAAATCCTCAAGCTGGTTTGAGGTTTACCCTCCACCATTGTCACTCCTTACTCTCTTGATTGGGGTTTCATGGAGTTTTTCACTCCATGCTTTATATTGTTTAAAACATTTTTGAGCCTCTGACTTATTTTTCAAAAAATACACCTTGGAATACCGAGACCAATCATCGGTGATAGTAATCATAAATCTTTCCCCCCCGGGTGATGGCACTCTGGCCGGCCCCCAAATATCTCTGTGTACTAAATCTAGAATATTTTCTCCCTTATAGGTGGCGGTTTTTGGGAAGAGTAACCTGTGTGCTTTACCTTGAGCACATCCACTACAATCACTTAGATTCTCACTCTCACCGAACTGAATCCCTTCTAGTATTCCCATCTTTTTCATCTCCCTTAATTTATCTAGATTCACATGCCCAAGCCTCTTATGCCACAACATTATATCATGAACACCAGCATAATAAAGTTTCTTCTTTTCATTGCTTAAAATCAGCCTAAACATCCATTGGCTTAAAATCAACCTAAACATCCATTGGCTACTTTTTTTGAGCAGTGAAATAAACTTCCTCCTCAAAACTAGCAGTAAAGACTCCTTTCCTAGTGCTAGTATCAAAACCCTTATCATCTAATATAGACGTAGAGATGAGGTTTTTTTTCAGCTCCGGAATAAACAACACATCGGAGAACATAACTATGGACGTCTTCCCTTCTACTAACACTTTCAGATCTACCGATCCTACAAGAGTATAGTGACTATCCTCCCATCCTCGTACTCTATCTCTACGGTGAGAATTTTTCTTATCTTAGTGAACAAGTGTTTATCCTTACACATGTGCATGGAGGCATCTGAATCTACAATCCAGCCTGCTTCACCTTTCAATCCACTGAAAGCACATTTATGCTTTCGTGGAATTTCGGCCTCGTTTCTCGCTTCCAACTCCTTATCCAATAGGAGTTCATCGTCCTTGTCTTCGGATTCCGCCTCATGTACCTGTGTCACAAGGGCCTTTTTCTTTCCTCTTGGAGTTCCACCGGTCTGCCCCTCCTTTAACCGCAGCTCAGTTAGCTTAGTGCACTCCGCCATATAGTGCCCTGGTTTCTTAAAAAAGTGGCACAAACCCTTGGGAGTCCTTGGTCCGAACTAGTCGGTCTGTTTTTTCTGCCCCCCCCCTTTCCATAATTTCCAACCGGTTTCCTAGAATCATTGTTCCTCCAATCGGTCACAGCTGCCAAGGCTTGCCCACTCTTTCCTTCCCTTCGGATCTCAATCGTATTCTCCCGAACGACAATAATCCGTACCACTGAATTCCACATCCACCTTGAGTCCGGTAAGTCTTGCACACGGTTGACTATGTTCTCGAACTCATCTGGAAACTTCATGAGCAAGCAGTTAACCTTGATCTTTTCAGTTTCAACTTCTCCAGCACTCTCTAGCTCCATGAAATGTCTTGTGAGCTCATTACAAAAATCCAACATCTTCCCGCGCTTGTATACATATGCGTATATTTTCTGATCAACCAACTATTGTTGCTGAATCCTACCACTTCGCTACATCTCTATGAGAGCCACCCAAAGATCAAATGCCCTCTCTACCAGCAAATGAGGAGATGCAAGCCTTTCAGTAAGATGGTAGAGGATAAAGTGCTTTGCCGCCATATTGTTGTAGTCCCAGGTATCGGTATCATTCTACTCGTTCCTCGGAATAGGTGACATGAATGCCAAACCGGTTGCTATTGGTGTTAATGTCTCCTTCTCCTTTCCTTTGTCCACCACCTCCCTTTCCTTTGTCTCCTCCGTTGGAGATGGATCTGCATCTTTGGTGAATCTGCTTCCTGTAAACCCTAGAGGGATCCCAAGAACGGATGGACGCCTCACCTGTCCACTCACTATTCCCCAAAACCGTTTCTCACATAGAGCTTCTGTCATCATACTTTCCCAGTATATGAAGCATGTTCTATTGAAGATGGGCACCCTAGAGGGTGGGCCCATAACCTGCAACTTTGAGACCTCAATAGGTCCTCATAGTAGGGAGCTCACACAAAGCCTCTAGGATAACCCTGATCCCTTATGTTTCAGCAAGAATAACTGTCACCTTGGTAGACAAAAACTATTACCACCTTCAGTGTTGTGAAAGCAAGACTCTCCTGGGTCGATAACAAAAAGAATCCTTGAATTTTCTCCCCTGAGCAGTAAGTTAAAGAGGGTCAAAGTTGAGCTTTTGTACAGAAGCTCTCTGGGAGAGAGGGTCGTATCTACCAAATTTTTCTAAGTCTTATCTCTCTCTAAAACTCTATCTACTGAAGTACGGCACCAATCATAATACTGTATTGTACAGAAAGGTACGGGTGCCGGTGTACTTTGTGTACGGCCATTGTACGACATGGCCAACAAGTCGACACATATCATTTTTGGACCTGTTCCAATAATCCCTTGCGATACCGTAGTCCAATGTGATTGTGCCACGTGTCAATCGATGTGGCGTTGACCGCAAACCGCCAAAAATCCTATTCTGCGATCTCGGCATTATTCGCGGTCGTCTGATTTAATCCACGTTTCAATCGTAGCCATCATAAATAATTGCGCGATATTTGTTTCGCTTTCGAAACAAAATGCGCAGTATCCATTTCGAGATGTTCCGTGCCCCATACAATACAAGCTGTATCTGTTGTTTTTGAAAAGTTAGTTTCGTGCGAACACATCGTTTCGTGCGTACGCGATGTTTCGTGCGTACGCATTTACGCGATATATTGTGGAGGTTCGAAAGGATTTATGGATTGGGGAATTAAATGTACACATAAAATTAATGGAGTAATTGAGTGGCGCGAAATGTGAGAGGAAATGGACGGCGGATCGCGAAGCAATCCGACGTGTGATAATCGACGAAGATAAAATGGTACGTCGCACGTACGAAACATAATGCGACAGATGAAATTTATTACATGGGACGCCGCCGGTACGGAGCGTCGTATTTGACAGGTGTACTTTAAGTTGTCGCTTATTGCGACATGCATTTATCGAAAATGACGTGTACCTTAAATGCGACAAGGCGCATTTATGACGAAGTACGTGATTTCGGTACGGACAGGATTTGGATCGTACGAATTGATTTCGGCAAGTTGTTCGAGGTACACGTGGAGGGCGGACGACGTCCGCCGATATTTTTAAGGGACCACATTGTTTTTTATGACACATTATCTAGTGGACCGTACATATGCGATGTCGGTTCACTACGTGGACTTATCGACAAGTGACTAAGCAAGTTGTCACTTATGACGCGGATTTTTGGATGCGTCGGTGTAAATATTTGAAGCATCAATGTTTTGTCTTATTTGAATTAATGATTTAGTGTTGATTAAAATAGTTATATTTTACGTGATTAATGAGGATATCGACACTTTAATTTATGTGTCGTATTTGCAGACAAGTGTACGCTTACGATTGCTTGACTTTCAGGTGTACGCTTACGATTAGTTTGATTTAATGACAGTTACGTAATTTACGTTGGTTATTTTGACACTTAGTGATTTGTTAACAGCTCACAAGTGTATATATAGATTTGAGCTTCATTAGAATAAATAATCAATGCTGGTTAGTAAAGTGGGGACCGAAGATGTAGACTTTTAGGGTTGTCGATTAGGTCATGCACTTTGAATGATATAATGATTATTTAATTATACTTTGATTATACTTTTGTTTATGTGAAATGCATTTGTCTTTATTATTTATTTATGTTGTTTTATATATGTTTGATATGCATTGTTTATGCATTTGTCCTAGGGTTTGTTTATGTCGATTATTCCATCAAATCTTAGATGATGTCATAGGGTTTATTTATGTTGATTATTCCATGAAACCCTAGATGTTGTTTGTTGCGTCTGTGTACGCATATGGAGGATGCATTTCATATGATTGTTCGTCGACCTATTTTTGCTTAGCTTCTTGCATGATAGTTTGGGTTGCTTCTGCGGTCTATTTTAGACCAAAGAACAACAGGTTATGGGCCCACACCCCATCTATCGTATGTTAGGTTAAGTCGATGTAGGTTTTTGTCACACGCATTGTAGCGGGTTAATATTGTCCTTGCTGGTTGTATTGCAGTAATGGTGTCTGTGTACCCATGAGATCGGCCTTATCATAGTGTTGGTATGTGCCGAGTTTAATCTTGCATCGCCCCAAGGGTTAACTTAGTGACAGTGCCGAAATGTCTACCCTCAATGAAAATGATTAATTATGAGAAATGATATTTTATTTTTGGAAAATACATATTCGTTTGATGGAGAGATGTGGAAGGTGGAGATTCGACGTTTGGGGGAGAGAGATCCGGAAGGTGGAGTTTTGACATATGGTGGAGAGATCCAAATTTTGTGGATCGATGATTGTTGAAAAATTGGATTTGTAATGTAGATTTTGAGTTGTTGGAAATTTTTGGGAAATGTGACATTATTAGAATTTTTGGGAAAATACTATTTGTTATATGAATTTTTATGGGAAATTTTGGGATTTGATAGTTTATGAAAAGAAAAGAAAAAAATCATTATTGAAATCTAGATTTGTTATAATGAGGTAGGAATTATTTGAGCGGGGATATATTATTAGTGTGATCTTTTGGCTTTAATTTTTAGTTGATTTGTCATAGAATTTTGGGAATGTAGATCCGGATTTAGATATTGGAAGGAATTATTTTGTTGTAATCGGAAAATGAAAAATATATATATTATGAAATCTGGATGGTATGTGGAGGAAGCGGAAGCGATGGTGGAACAAGTGGGAAAATTCTGGCGGAGGCATTTGGCGGATTCAAATGGAGGAGGCAGCTGAAGGTGACATTGATGACAGCTGATCACGTAGTTCCATGAAGTGTGACAGATGATGACGTGGCATCATGGATGCACGAAACTAAATTTTCGGGGGAGTGTTGTTTTTGAAAAGTTAGTTTCGTGCGAACACATCGTTTCGTGCGTACGCGATGTTTCGTGCGTACGCATTTACGCGATATATTGTGGAGGTTCGAAAGGATTTATGGATTGGGGAATTAAATGTACACATAAAATTAATGGAGTAATTGAGTGGCGCGAAATGTGAGAGGAAATGGACGGCGGATCGCGAAGCAATCCGACGTGTGATAATCGACGAAGATAAAATGGTACGTCGCACGTACGAAACATAATGCGACAGATGAAATTTATTACATGGGACGCCGCCGGTACGGAGCGTCGTATTTGACAGGTGTACTTTAAGTTGTCGCTTATTGCGACATGCATTTATCGAAAATGACGTGTACCTTAAATGCGACAAGGCGCATTTATGACGAAGTACGTGATTTCGGTACGGACAGGATTTGGATCGTACGAATTGATTTCGGCAAGTTGTTCGAGGTACACGTGGAGGGCGGACGACGTCCGCCGATATTTTTAAGGGACCACATTGTTTTTTATGACACATTATCTAGTGGACCGTACATATGCGATGTCGGTTCACTACGTGGACTTATCGACAAGTGACTAAGCAAGTTGTCACTTATGACGCGGATTTTTGGATGCGTCGGTGTAAATATTTGAAGCATCAATGTTTTGTCTTATTTGAATTAATGATTTAGTGTTGATTAAAATAGTTATATTTTACGTGATTAATGAGGATATCGACACTTTAATTTATGTGTCGTATTTGCAGACAAGTGTACGCTTACGATTGCTTGACTTTCAGGTGTACGCTTACGATTAGTTTGATTTAATGACAGTTACGTAATTTACGTTGGTTATTTTGACACTTAGTGATTTGTTAACAGCTCACAAGTGTATATATAGATTTGAGCTTCATTAGAATAAATAATCAATGCTGGTTAGTAAAGTGGGGACCGAAGATGTAGACTTTTAGGGTTGTCGATTAGGTCATGCACTTTGAATGATATAATGATTATTTAATTATACTTTGATTATACTTTTGTTTATGTGAAATGCATTTGTCTTTATTATTTATTTATGTTGTTTTATATATGTTTGATATGCATTGTTTATGCATTTGTCCTAGGGTTTGTTTATGTCGATTATTCCATCAAATCTTAGATGATGTCATAGGGTTTATTTATGTTGATTATTCCATGAAACCCTAGATGTTGTTTGTTGCGTCTGTGTACGCATATGGAGGATGCATTTCATATGATTGTTCGTCGACCTATTTTTGCTTAGCTTCTTGCATGATAGTTTGGGTTGCTTCTGCGGTCTATTTTAGACCAAAGAACAACAGTATCTATGTCCTAATATCATGTTAAATGAAATAATCTACGTGTAAATATTTATATAGCTATCAAACCCTATATCATGTAACCTTGGTCTTATACTCATTTGATAAAGCTACAGGCGGCTTTGACGGACGGCAGGTAAGGTTCAAATACTGGGTCCGTCAAATACCATTTTGGTAAATCTACCAATCTACTGTGTGTCTCCCCTTGGATAGCATAGGCAACCATGGCTCTAGCTCCCTCTCCAACTTTCAATGACTGTGATAAGTGTGGGAGCTGGAGAGAGGAGTTAGAGGCAGACTGCCTCTTCTTTTTTTCTGCATTTTATCTTTTACAAAACCTAGAAAATACTAAAAGAACCTTTAATTTCTACATTAAAATAGATGGTTGACCCTTTAGAGGATTCGTGCGTGGATTGGGTCTCATTAAACCTAATTGTATTGAGCACCTCCATTCCCCCACTTTCTTTACTTGTAATCTGGTCGTGAGTAGCCTTGCGCTTCCTGTGACTGCATGGAGAAGATTTATTGGAGTGGATTCTATTGTTTAGATTTGGTTGTTCGAAGCCTTCGATAGCTGTTTTTCTTTTTGTGTGGATTCTATTGTTTATATCTGGCCGTTGGAAGCCTTAGATAATTGTCTTTTGTTTGTGTTGCTGTAGATCTGCACCTGTGGGTGTTTAGATAGCAATTTTTATGCCTTTATAGATCTGGCCCTCCAGCCTTTCCCACTTGTTTGCATGGTATAATGTTTTGGTAATACGACTTTTTGATAGATCTTGCCATCGAGGCCCTGTTAGAGACTGTGTGGTTGATTGGATACGTGTGTGGTGTGGCTTGGCATTTGAAGCATCTAGGATAGGACGTATCAGCTAATGGGTCGTCATTCGGTTTTGTCTTTCTTATGCCCACTGATTGTGATAATCTTTATTATCCTTTTGGAACTACTTGATCGTCGGCCTATTTTAGGCCCACGGAATCATAACCATCAAACTTACATGGTCTTTTCGATCATCCTTCCCCGGTTATCTCAGTTCATATTTCTCTGTTAGTCCGATCGTCTCTCACTTTAGTCCCTTCTTTATCATCAGTCTCTTCCACACCCTTTGAGGAAGAGTCTGACCATGATTCCCTTGAACGGGCGAATTTTGATTCGTTGTCTTTCTCATTTCCACCAACCTCACATCCAATATTAGCCTCACCTATTCCATTAGTGGACATGGCTTCCACATCGGAAGGAGGTGTTCGGCTTCATTTTTGTTTTTCATGAATGAAAGACACTATGTCCTTCTCAAATTTCCGCATGTTTTATGGAAATGCGAGGATTAGCATTCCACTATCAAGATAGGTTTGACCGTCAAGTCGCCCCCTCCCTCCTCGGCCGTTACCTTCGGGGTTCGCCCCTTACCCTTTATACCCGGAAGTATGACAGTATTCTTGCAATGACAGAGTACTCCCCTCCCTTTGTCGGAATTCCGCAAGTCATCGGCCTAGTAGAAATTCCCTACCACGCTGCAGTCCTTGCAGTATTAGACGCCATAGGTGGCGAGCTAATGGCCGCCATTCCTAAGGTCCCTCGGCAATACGCCGTGGCATCCCGGGCTGCAGTTCCGGCTAGGCCGCGAATGACTATTCCACTACGTGACCAACTCTCAGTCATGTTCGATCTTTTGCAGGAAGAATACCGAATGGAGTATTCAACCGAATGCAGAATTCGGACAAAGTTACAGAGCTTATGAATTACGAGCGTAAGCCTGGTGAAACATCACCTGCTTTACGAGCTCGTATTCAAACCTTGCGGGAAGCCCTTCCCGATTTAATTTCGGATGCGGAGGTTGCCCAGAAATTTGTCCGACAGTTTCATGCCCAATCTAAGAAATTCATTTAGGCTCACTTGAGTTAGCTGTACCGCCTAAAATTCACTTTCAAGCAAGCCGCCCAATACCCATTTAAATATGTCAAGCTCGAGTGCTTTTCAGGCACACTTCTATATTACCAAGGATTTCCGTACCCTTCCGACCCGTACTATTCTCACATTTCGGAGAAGCCCGCACAACCTGCCAAAAGGAATGAAGAATTTCCTCTACTGAACAAGACGCACTTTGTTTCGTGCCTAACGGAGGCTGGACGACAAAGTTCTACCGTCTGAAAGATCGTAGTTCCGTCACATAGTACTAGCTTACACCAGCCCTAGTGGAGGGTACATTGTGGATTGCCACGTAGACTTCCGGACTGTAATCTAGATTTTGCTGTTAGCTGTCTGTAGCAATTCAGTTCAAATTCAGCTGACCAGTGGTTAATTAATTACATTAAGTCAAAGCTTGGCACTTCCGTGTCTTTTTAGTACTTTGTCTTAAAAACTGTGGAAGAAATAATAACTTCCGGCCGCGGATCTAGCCGTGGTCAGAGGTCCAACTTTTTGCCCCAAGAGTAGTACACATTATTTTGTCTTATTTCGGTTTGATTGCCGTTGCTGGTCGCTCATTGGCTAATAGCGTAGGTTTGACTTTTGGACCTGATTTTGGACAAACTTTGATGTATAAGGCGCTTGGGGCCGAAGGAGACAGGTTCCTTTTCAGAACTGTCTCCTGTGAAAACCCTCAAAAATTCCAACAAACCTTCTTTTGGAGAATCTTTGTGTTGTTTGACTCTATTGCCATCTCTGTTTTGGATTTGTCCATTTTGGGAATCATAGTTCGGGCTGGTGGTTGGCACTACCGTCCTTTTGGGTGATTTTTGGATTTTTCGCTGCTTGAAACTGAGAAGAGTCTAGTCGGTTCTGAGCTGCGGACACCGAGGGTTGAAGGAGTACCATACCTATTTACACTGCCATCAGGAGAGATTTCGCCTTTCTCCCATTGTCATCGTAAATTGCCGGGTATGTTAAGCTTGCTTCGCCATCTTTTATATCTTCCATCTTATATTTTATTTCTGTGGTCAAGGTGATATTGTTAAATCTGAAACAACCATTCCTATTTATTTTTATATGTCCACGAGGTAGTGCATTTGTGTCTTCACTTTTGGTCTCTTTTGCTTTGGCTGGGACTTCCCGGGGTAAAACTGCAATTTCCTGGCATCGAAACAATGGGTTTTGAGGGAACGAATGTTATAAACTTCCTGTTGAATAAGCACAGTACTGAAA
Source organism: Zygnema cylindricum (assembly GCA_037447655.1). NCBI lineage: Eukaryota > Viridiplantae > Streptophyta > Zygnematophyceae > Zygnematales > Zygnemataceae > Zygnema > Zygnema cylindricum. The sequence goes on along the minus strand of JBBHKE010001846.1, from coordinate 80,656 downwards.
AGCCCACCCTGTCTCCTTCGGATTAGAGGGGATAGGATCTTTTTGACTTTAGAAGCTCTCTTGGCGGAAGCGAGTATTGTTTTCTGTTGTTAATTCCACTTTCGAGACCTTCGTCATCATGGGGGGAGGTGAAGCTCAAGATAAGAATCTCTCTGGTGTTAGGCCGGAAGAACGGGCGAATCGAGAAGCGGTGGTATCAGAAGAAGAGTCACAGGTTCCCGAAGAATCCGTCCCCTTCACCTCGCCTGCCAACATAGAGCGGTTTCTCCAAGGGATGATGCTTAAGCCTGTTAGGGTTGAAACTCCTCCAAAACCACCCGAACCATAAACTTCGCCCCCATCTCCTCCTAGCCTCACTCCTGAACATTTTCCCTCCTTGGCGGAGGCCTCCAGAACCTTTGCCGAGGAAAGAAAGGAGTCCAGAGCACAGGCTCAAGAAAGAAACCGAGTGTTACCCCGGGCCAGGCCAAAGAGGCAAGCTCAGCGGGAGCCCCTTTTGGGTCCCCTTCCGGAGGTCGGGCTTCACACCAGATCAAAGATTCCCAGGGCCGAAATTCAGATTGACCCTGCGGTTTTGACGGATCCCAGCCGCCCTGGTCGAAAGGAACTCCTTGCTCTTCATGATCTTCATGAACTGAAGGTTAAGCAGGAGTTGGTGCAAAGAGTGTCTCGGTCGGATCGACCTCGGGTGGTTAAACCAGTGGGAGGGGTAGTGGAGATTCTAAGTAGCTCTTCAGAGAGTGGTTCCTCCCAGTCCTTGCGGGAACGGCCCAGGAGGGCTCCTCCTTCTCGCCCTCCTCCATCTTCTTCCCAAGACACTGCAGCAAGCCGACCGTCCCGGGGGCGCCCAGCTTCGAGGTCTCGTAGGAGAGCAGGTGGCAGCGATAGCGGGGTTCCAGAGCCGGGGAGGGGGAAGAAGTTTGACCACAGGGATAGCAAGGGTAGATTTGCACCTATTCCCAAGGAAGAACCTTCCCCAACGCCAGTGCCAGTCTCCACCGAGAGATCTACCCCTCCGGCACCCCGGGTCCGCCCTGATGGAGGGTTCTGGCGACCCAAACCCACTGACCCAGAGGTTCCGGAAACCGAACCAGAAGAGTTGTCCGAGGGATTGTTTCGAGCCAGGCCTACAGATCCAAAAATTTTAGGAGCAGGGATAGCTGATCTGACCGGAGTAGTGGAAAGGGCTAAGGAACTAGTGGAAATTTTAAAATCTCAGGGCTCGGCTACGGCGGGGACTGGACCCGTTACAGTAGATTGGGAAGCGTTGGAGGAAGAACGGAGGAAGTTGTGGGAGCAGGAATAGAATCTCATCCGGGAAGCTAGGCGGAGGTCCAGTGGGATCCTCAGTGGGCGGATCCCTCCAACACCAGTAGCGGAAACCCCGCCCGAAGCTCCACCCCAGGCTCCTCCTTCGGAGATTGGTCAGGAACCTCCTCTTCAGCGAGAAGAGGGGGTAGACACAAGACCTAATATTGGGGGTTTGGGTGCAGATTTACCGTCTGAACTCGAAGCGGCTCCGCGGGAAGAGCCTTCTTTTGTTTCGGTGGAGGTTTTTGAAGCTGTTGAGGCCTTAGTGGAGTTACGACCGGACGAAAGAATTCACATCCCCTTGAGACCGTCTACACCTCCTTCTCCTCCACCCAGACTGTCCCGTGATCCTCCTCCTTTCCCTCCTCCTCCTCCTACTTCCCACTCCGAGGCTCCGGCAGCAAAACCTCGGGACAATCCCATCTCCTCTCCATCTCTTTTTGTTTCTCTTACTGAAGCCGACCGTGGGTCCCCAGGTCCGCTGAATTTACCCTATAAGTACGACGTATACTCCCCTCCTCAACGGGGTTCCCCATCCTCTAGTTCTAGAACTCCTCCCCCTGAAACCTCTAGAAGAAGGCCTCGGAAACCGACCCCGTTCAGGAGACAGACACCTTTTCCCTAGAACCGGCCTTCATCTCCATCTTCTTCTCCATCCCTACCCCAATATCCACCTGCAAACGGACCTCGGATTCACATCTTGTCCCCAGCAACAGTTCTCCGGGACGAGCGATACTCCAGTGAATATAGAGGGGTTGATATAGGGGAGTGGGCCCCTTCTACTTCAGTCGGACAGACAGGCCCACGGATATCCTCTGCACCAAGAGAATCATCAAGGAATACCCTTCCTCCTACCACATTTCTACGCACGGGTACTTCCTCTGCAAGAGGAGATTCCACACCTCACAGGGCACACCTCCTACCGGAGTGTTTTCCATAGCCATTTTCAGCCATGGATTTACCCTCGGAAGCACCACAGACTACCCAAAAACAGCCTACTTTGAATCAACACAGAATTCTACAGAAATAATAAACCAAGCTGAAACTCTAAATAGAGATAGTTTTTAGGCTATTAAATGACCTCACAAAGTTTCAGACAAAAATAATAAAAAGAGTGATCACATCATCTAGTCAAAGTTGCAGAAAAACAGTCTGCCAGAACTCTGATAAAACTGACAACTTCACAATAAATTTACACACAGACCAGACACACAATAGGTCTGCAAATCTGTAGCAAGGTATACAATAGAAGGAAGAACATACATGCAAAATTTCACATAATTTTGCCAACAGATCTGAGTGCAATACTCAGACAAAATTACCAAAAATGACCATAAACAGTTTTTGGTACAGAAAGTTCCCTATGTCTTAAAATGACTAAGTCCTACAAATGTAAACTAGAGCTCACTACTGAACGTACGGAGGCATACCAGCCGTACGCTATCTACCAGCTACCTCAATTAATGTTAGTATACCCGAATACTTCAAGGTATGTCAAAATGAGTAAAAGTACACTAATAACTAATTCACAAAAAGACAAAACAATGTTTTACAAATATTTACACCGACAACAAAATCGTATGCTGAGTCATTGCGTATAAGTCAACAAGACTCTACGAATCTCGTAAAACAATCCGAGCCGTCCAAAAATAGATATTGTATGATTGACGCGATTTCGCGTCACCACTACTTGAAAAATACCGGCGGCCTTTGTGCGTCGTCCGTCGCTCTTGTTCGGCACCCTCGATGTCGCGCCACGTGATCCCAAATTCCACTTGACGAAACGACGTCAAACCATCCAAATTTGTCCGTACTGAAATTACGTACTTCGCCATAAATTACGCCTACCAATTTTAAGTACTCTTGTAAAATAAGATTCACCCTTGGATCTAGTCGAAGTCTAACTCTCCAATTGTCTGTTGCATTTGGTGATAAAATGGGTGTTTCTTTCGTCCCCGTCCTTTCCTGTACCAATGCATCAGATCCAGAAAGAGTATCATCAGTTTCTATAATCCCTTATGGTCTCTTCTTAGGAAATCGCCTAACCCCCAATGGATCAGCTATTGGCATTGACGATTCGCCACTTCCCTTCAAATTTCCTTTACCTCTCCAATCTCAACCTTTTCCTTCCCACTCTTTCCTAACTCTGTTGGAACATCCCTCTCTTTCCGAATGTTCAATTTAGCCTGGATGGCACATAATAACCCGGTTAGGTCAAATCGTTGGTGTCCCACCGAACGCATAATGGGAGGGAAAAGTGGGTCAATAGGAGGAGGAGTTGGAAGAAGATGCTCGAATTGAGAAGGAATAGGTGTTGGAATCTTTTCTATGTCAGGGATCTCTTCCAAAGGTGCTTCTCCTGGATCAGGAGCTGTAATAGAGCTGTATCGAAAAAGAATAGAGTCTAGTTCCGGATTGTTGGTTGGAGTAAGTACCAATGATCTCATCACTCTTCCACCTACGCCTAACTCCTCCACTATAGCTGCAATACCTGCCGGTTTGTTAGAGAAAAGACTCTAATCTTGTTGTGCAACCACAGGTGGAGCCTCTCGGTCCCTTTCCCCTCCTTCCCCAAAAAGTGGTTCTCCAAGTGTTCCTATTTTTCCCTCTACGTTAAGTAACTCTGAAATATGGATTGGTAAATTGGGTTGTATATCTTTTACAACTAATTCCGAAACTATCCCTCTTTGCTCTTGATTTCCACCCCCTCCCCCCGTGGGTGAGGGAAAATCAGCAATTATCCCCTCTTTCGACGAAACCCTGCCAAAATTGGGAGAAGGTGATAAAGATGTAGGAAAATTCAATGTTGAGGGATCCCCTAGGTCCAATATAGGCCTCCTAGCTGTTAGATCTCTCGGGTTTTGTCTTCCATAACTGCTCCCCAAAGTAACGGATTCGGCAGACAAAAAATCAGAATGTGGTAGCGGAGACATCTTCGGTTTTTCCTTCCCCTGGCTCCTCCATGATTTTGACACATCTCCTCTTGACCTAACTCCTCTATTACTATCTTTAGGACCCTTGTGATAACGTTATTGTTGCCCATACAAAGCCTTAAGCTCCTTCCTCCCAACGGTGTCATGTAAATCTGGAGGTGGAACTTGTTGTCCATAGCCATTTTCAGCCAGGGATTTACCCTCGGAAGCACCACAGACTACCCAAAAACAGCCTACTTTGAATCAACACAGAATTCTACAGAAATAATAAACCAAGCTGAAACTCTAAAGAGAGATATTTTTTAGGCTATTAAATGACCTCACAAAGTTTCAGACAAAAATAATAAAAAGAGTGATCACATCATCTAGTCAAAGTTGCAGAAAAACAGTCTGCCAGAACTCTGATAAAACTGACAACTTCACAATAAATTTACACACAGACCAGACACACAATAGGTCTGCAAATCTGTAGCAAGGTATACAATAGAAGGAAGAACATACATGCAAAATTTCACATAATTTTGCCAACAGATCTGAGTGCAATACTCAGACAAAATTACCAAAAATGACCATAAACAGTTTTTGGTACAGAAAGTTCCCTATGTCTTAAAATGACTAAGTCCTACAAATGTAAACTAGAGCTCACTACTGAACGTACGGAGGCATACCAGCCGTACGCTATCTACCAGCTACCTCAATTAATGTTAGTATACCCGAATACTTCAAGGTATGTCAAAATGAGTAAAAGTACACTAATAACTAATTCACAAAAAGACAAAACAATGTTTTACAAATATTTACACCGACAACAAAATCGTATGCTGAGTCATTGCGTGTAAGTCAACAAGACTCTACGAATCTCGTAAAACAATCCGAGCCGTCCAAAAATAGATATTGTATGATTGACGCGATTTCGCGTCACCACTACTTGAAAAATACCGGCGGCCTTTGTGCGCCGTCCGTCGCTCTTGTTCGGCACCCTCGATGTCGCGCCACGTGATCCCAAATTCCACTTGACGAAACGACGTCAAACCATCCAAATTTGTCCGTACTGAAATTACGTACTTCGCCATAAATTACGCCTACCAATTTTAAGTACTCTTGTAAAATAAGATTCTTTGTACCGTCGCGTCCTTTTCCATAAATGCCACTTGTCGCATTATGTTTCGTACGTGCGACGTACCATTTTAGTCTCTTCAAATATTTTACGTCGGATCGCGTCGCAATCCGCCGTCCATTTCTTAACGCATTCCGCGCCACTCATTTACTCCATCACGTCCCTTTAATTTTACTCATACATTTACTCCCCCAATCCACAAATCCATTCGATCCTCAATTTGTATAACCACATTACTTTCGGTAATAACATACGCACGAAACGTCGCGTGCGCACAAAACGTGGCGTACGCACGAAACTACGTTTTCAAAACAACAGAACTGGGAACTTAAGGTGAGGTTGCATAGAGCTGGTAGCTGGTCCAATTATAGAAGAGTGAGTAGAAGCAGCCGAATAAGAAGAAGGAGAATGTGAAGCCTTTCTAGTTGGTGGAAATGGCCGAGATGCTCATCTTCGCTCGACAGATTCAGCTAGAGTGGGGAAATCTTCAGTGGACATCCCAATAGGAGTGGACGGAAGAGGAGAAATTGGGGGAGGACTCGGAAGATTTGGAATGTCTTGTCCTCCACCTGTACGAGAAACTGCTGGCACCGATGCCATCCCTGAATCTGCAAAAATTTGACCAACCCTGCGGGAGGAAGAGCTAGTTTCACCCAATTCGAGGGTTTCAAACATGTCTCTACGAGGTGCCCCCCCACCTCCCCTTCTATTCCAACATCCATCTGTATTTTTTTTTGACATTTTTAAATAAAAATAAACTATAATCAAAGACACAAGTGCACTTTATAAAACACACTAATGCACGGTCTCTTAGTTCTGTCTAACCGCGAGCTTGAATATCATCAAGCTCGGTGGGCTATGTTTACAACTTTAAACAAAAGAGAGTCAACCATAACCCTATATGGAATTAATTTAGACTGCCAGAACATTTATAACAGTGATCTTTGCAGACTTAACAATATTGCCTCCTACCCTACTCAAACAGAAGCCATTCACCACAATACATAAACATGTTCAAAAGAATTAAACACAAAATAAGTAACATTCAAGCGTCCCCAAATGCTAACTTAATAAGGGTTTTGACCCACCCAGAGGACCAAACTGAGGCTACGGAAAAACTCTCGTGATCAGACTCCAAAGGTCTCGAAACCCCACGGATTCCTCCCAATATGGGATCCGTCCAACTCCTTTCTTTATAATCCCAAAGACTATTGCAATCAGAAAGCCCCATGTATCCTTGTTGCCAAACAAGACACAAATTGACTAACTGGAAGGCAACTTTAACATGATCCAAAGATGGCAAAATGGAGGCTGGCAAAATAGCACTTTTTGGTGAGTTCAAGTTTTGGAAGGCGACAGAACTGAGAGACAGTTCTGAGCCTTCATTTCTAAGACAATATTAAATTCCAACAACCTAATGTACTTAGAACTAATACTTAGCATCAAAATCTTACACTACAAGACTCATTCTATGTTTATTTCCCGAAAACGTCAGAAATTCTGAATTATGAAAAGTCGGTTGGCCAGCCTGTACTAATTTCCAACCGGCCAAAGCAATCATTACTTCAAAAAGTCAATAATTTACCTAGATTTTGCAGTTTACAGAAATTGCCATATCTCTAATAATGTCAATCCGATAACCTCAAAAAAACATTTTGTAGAAAAGTATTATAAAGTTACATCTATCAATATAAAATACCGCATGTGTAACCCAACTGTTGAAAAGATATTGTAGCCTAAACAATGATATAAAGATATAATAAAGATATTGTAGTTAAATATTCTACAATCTGCACCAAGACACTACTTTGACCTCAAATATTTTCTAGCATAATTATCTAAATTAAGTGAAATAAAGTTTTATTAGCTATGCTATATAGAATTTAATAGGGCGTTCTATTAGAGATTTACACCGACAACAAAATCGTATGCTGAGTCATTGCGTGTAAGTCAACAAGACTCTACGAATCTCGTAAAACAATCCGAGCCGTCCAAAAATAGATATTGTATGATTGACGCGATTTCGCGTCACCACTACTTGAAAAAAACCGGCGGCCTTTGTGCGCCGTCCGTCGCTCTTGTTCGGCACCCTCGATGTCGCGCCACGTAATCCCAAATTCCACTTGACGAAACGACGTCAAACCATCCAAATTTGTCTGTACCGCAATTACGTACTTCGCCATAAATTACGCTTACCAATTTTAAGTCCTCCTGTGAAATAAGATTCTTTGTACCGTCGCGTCTTTTTCCATAAATGCCACTTGTCGCATTATGTTTCGTACGTGCGACGTACCATTTCAATCTCTTCGAATATTTTACGTCGGATCGCGTCGCAATCCGCGTCCATTTCTTAACGCATTCCGCGCCACTCAATTACTCCATCACGTCCCTTTAATTTTACTCATACATTTACTCCCCCAATCCACAAATCCATCCGAACCTCCATTTGTATAACCACATTACTTCCGGTAATAACATACGTACGAACGTCGCGTGCGCACAAAACGTGGCGTACGCACGAAACTACGTTTTCAAAACAACAAGAATTTGTATCCATGACCTCTCTCACTACAATAAAAACATGCATTGTTGGATTTTCTATTTCCCCCCAGATTAAACTGTCTCAATTGGGTAAACTGATTACTTTGCTGATTAAATTGACTTTTCTTTCCAAAGTCTGAATTAAAAGCCTCTACTTGCTCAACATTGAGAATATTAGATGTAGCTTCCTCCTCTAGTAAAATATTGATTGCTAACTGCAAAGTCCAGCTAGCCTTATCTTTCTGTTTGAGCATGTCAGATGCTCCTTTCATACTACGAGGGAGACCCCGCATGAGCAATGCTGCCTGTTGAAACTGAGGGAACACCCCACCGGCACAAGCATGTGCATCTACAAGAATACGAAATTTGTTAGAATATTCAGCCATTGTACCGCCAGTGTACTTATAGTCCCAAATTTTTGCAGCCAATAGAAGTTCTTCCTGAACATTAGCCTTTTCATAATCACTTTTAATGGATTTCCAGATATCAATAGCTTTTTTCATTTTTATCCGAGACATAGCTAAGTCCTCAGATATACAAAATTTCAAAATAGAGCGAGCCTGCGTATTTTTCTTAGACCATGACGGATCAGATTCATCCAAAGAACCATCCAATATATCCAAAAGATTGACATTTTCAAAATGTGTCTCCACCATATCCGCCCAATAAACATACTTATCCCCGGAAAAGATAGGAATTCTTGATGACAGGCCCATAACCTGTTGTTCTACAACCACCGGTGCAGGTGGAGGAGCAGCAGTAGTAGTAGAAGTAGACATGATACACTTTCAGAAGCTATCAAGAATCCTACCAAACAGCTGTTCTTAAGTGATCACCATTTCTTATAAAAGCATCCAAATCTCACAAAACTCTATCAGAATATAGAGTAACATAAACACTGACAACTCCCAAAGTTTGAGTACAATTGACCCAACAACACTCAAGATATAACACTCAGAAGTTTCCCAAAAACTGTCTGCAGTTTTACTACTTGGAAGTCTGGATACATAAAAATGTTCTAAGTCTTATACTTTCGGTGTTCTACCGCCGATAACAGTGTACCTGAGAGGTACGTCCAGAATCAACCCACCTACTGAGATCTACGTGTTCTTGATCGTGCCAACCCAATCTATCATTGTACAGTCAATATTACTCAGAATCTATATTAAGTTACTATACAAATACTTGTCGGCTAAGTCACTTGTGATACTCTTATGAATCTCGTCCGTTGACTAGATTCATATTAATCGCAGCTGCGTTGTCCCGTACTGGATCACATTTATATCACCCGCGGCTGCGGTGTCCTGCACCAAATCATATCCAAGATAGTAGCAGCTGCGTTGTTTGTACGGATCTTATCCAAAGTGACCGCAGTTGCGTTTGTCCTGTCAGTATCGCAGCTTCGCTGCTGCGCTGCTCTCCTGCTGCGCTGCTTCGCAGCTCTGCTGTATAGCAGCTGCGCTGCTCTTCCGTATAGCAGCTGCGCTGCTGTCTGTATAGTTGCTGCGCTGCTGCGCTGCTCTGAGACTGAGAGCTTTCCAAAAGACAACACTATCTAGATTAGCTTCCTTTGGACCTGCGAATTCTGTATGGCAATGGAGCCCATAGAATTTCAATTCCCTTGCAATGTTTTGGCAAAATTAAGAGTTGCGGTATAGGGCAATTCACTGCCAATAAATTTTGGAGAAGGGCGGGTTGTCGTCCATTCATAGAAAATGGCGTAGAATTCGTGGACGAGTGCACAACACTGTTGTACGCCACTTCAATTGCCGTCAAAAGGTTCACCGAATCCGTTTAGTGCACTAATACATAAGCCCGCAAAGCCTCCTCCAAAGTTCGATTCACCCTTTTGGTCTGACTGTCAGTCTGAGGGTGATAAGCTGTAGACATCGCAAACTGCGTCCCACACAGCTCGAACAGACTTCTCCAAAAGTGACTCACAAATTTTCGGTGACGGTCGCTGATGATTCTCTTCGGGAGACCGTGATGGCGGAATATCTCTTGGAAGAATAAGTCTGCCACATCTTGCGCTGTGGCTGTGGTTGTCATGGGCAGGAAATGGGCCATTTTCATCAAATAATCCACGACGACGAAAATGGAGTCATAGCCTTCCCGAGTCAACGGAAGAGCAACGATGAAGTCCAATGACATCGCCTCCCAATGAACAGATGGTGTCGGAAGGGGTCTTAATAGACCTTAGTGACCCGATTCTGATTTATTTTTGTTTCAGGAGTCACACGTCCAGACATACTCCGCAATGTCCCGAGTCATGTTTGGCCAATAATACGCCTCAGCCACACGTGTAGTTGTTTTATCCCATCCGCAATGTCCACTAAGCGGCTCATCATGACTCATTTTAAGTACCGAATGACGTAACTCCTAGTTTGTCGGGACGTAAAGTCTAGTTGTTTGACTAGGTTGTTTCGCCACATACCATTGGCGGTTCGAACTAATACCTTGCGTTTTACCAATTCCTTTAATGTCTCGTCTTCGTCGTATGCAGCCTTAATCCTACTTAACCACTGGTCGTCTACTTCTACCCTATTGGTCACTGCGCTGAGTGTTGAAATTTAATTTAAGTATTTTATAGGTCTAGAGATTGCAAAATAAAAGCCAAAACAATGACAGCTTGCCTCTAACTCTTCACTCAAGTCCCCACACTTGTCGCAGTCACTGAAGACTTGAGGAGGAATTAGATCCATGGCTGCCTAGGCTGTCCAAAGAGGACAGGAAGGCAAATCTCGATAGAGTTACCTAAAATATTTGACGGACCCGGGATTTGATCCGGGTACCTGCCCTCCGTCAAATTAGCCGGTAGCCTTAACCTACAAGTCTAGGATTAACATAGGATATATGAGGTTTGAAAAATATTTATTATGTTACACGTAGACTAGTTCATTTAATAGATATAGATACATAATGCATAAATACAGTTTTTGTACAATTTTAATATACTATGTGAAACGGATACCTCGCATTTGTTTCGAACACGAAACAAATACCGCGCACGTATTTATGACGGTTACGATCAAAACCTGGTTTCGATCAGACGGCCGGAAAGGATGCCGAGATCGCGGAAGAAGATTTCGGCGGTTTGTGGTCATCGCCACATAGGATGACACGTGGCAAAATTACATTGGATCGCCGCATCTTCGTGGATTACGTGAACGAATCGGGAGATGACATGTGTCGACATTTTGGCCATGGCGTACGATGGTTCTACAGAAAGTACACCGGCACCTGTACTTTTCTGTAGGACACAATAATTTGATTGGTGCCGTATGTCAGTAGATAGAGTTTAGAGAGAGATAGGACTTAGAAAAATTTAGTAGGTAGCAGCCTCTCTCCGAGAGAGCTCCTATACAAAAGGGTCATCTTTGACCATTCATATCTACCAATTTACTTAACCATTTTAAGTGATTCTTTTTGCTTAAGACTCAAGGGAGTCCAAGCTACACAGGGGTGAAGTCGGTCAGAGTTTTTCCCTGCCAAAAGGGCTGCATTTCTAAGGAAAAGTCAAAGTGGGTGAATGTGTCTAAAACTCATATTCTAACTTTGCATTTTGTGGTGGAACTGAGAACACAGAAAGTCTTATTTCACACGGGTGAAGCTATAATGGGTTTGTGATTGTCAAGGGGTCAATCATTTGGGTTTATATCAACTTGGAGTCGGCACTATCTAGATAAGCTTCTTTTGGATCTGCAATTTCTGTGGGCAATGGAGCACACATAGTTTCACTGAGTTCTGGATCCTGCGCTTTGTCCGACCCTGCGGTGTTCTTTTTTACAGCGCCTATGTTTCCATCCTACGATGCTTGCGATTGTTGCTCTGTCACTAGCGCAGCTACTCCGGGTCTTCTCGACAGCGCATCTGCCGGGTTCGTCTTGCCCGGTCTATACTCAATAGCTAGATCAAGCCCGACCTGCGATGCTTGCGATTGTTGCTCCGTCACTGGCGCAACTACTCCGGGTCTTCTCGACAGCGCATCCGCCGGGTTCGTCTTGCCCGGTCTATACTTAATAGCTAGATCAAGCCCGACCTGCGATGCTTGCGATTGTTGCTCCGTCACTAGCGCAGCTACTCCGGGTCTTCTCGACAGCGCATCCGTCGGGTTCTTCTTGCCCGGTCTATACTCAATAGCTAGATCCGGCCCGAAGGTCTGAACAAACGTCATCCATCATACCTATTTCTTTGACAACTTCGGCTGGGTCTGAAGATACTGTAGGGCGTGGTGATTCGTGATGATCGTGATTCGCTTCCCTTGAACCTAACATTTCCAAACTTCGAACGCATTAATAATGGCGATTGTCTCCTTTTCATGTGTGGCCCAATTAAGCTCAGCTGTCTTTAGTTTTTGACTGTCGTAGGCAATGGGTTGAAGGCCTTTTCCTTGATCTTCCATAAGGATCGCTCCAATAGTCGTATCGCTAGCGTCGGTGATTATCGTCCAAGGTAATTCCGGGTCGGGGATAGCTAACACAGGGGCGATAACCAACAGCTCCTTTAGCGTGTCAAAGGCTACCCTTTGCGTTGTTTTCCACTCATAGGGTACGTCATTCTTAAATAATTCTGTGAGTGGTGCAGCAATTTTTGCAAAACCTTCGACTAAACGGCGATAGTAAGAGCATAATCCAAGAAAGCTCCGTAACTCCGTAATGTTCGTCGGCTGCGGCCACTCTTTCACTACCCTAGTTTTGTTGGGATCCACTGCTATTCCATCCTGGCTCACCACATGACCCAAAAACTCAATTTTCTCCTTCAAGAAGTCACATATACTCCTATTTGCGTACAACTTGTTCTCCCGAAGGACTTGTAAGACCGTTCGCAGATGCTCCACGTGATCCTCCAATGTCTTGCTATACACAAAGATGTCGTCCAAGAAGACAATTACGAAGGCTTTCAAATATTGTCGAAAGATGGAATTCATCAAATGCATAAAGGTTGTCGGTGCGTTGGTCAATTCAAAGGGCATAACCCGAAATTGGAAATGACCGTACCGAGTTCTAAACTCCGTCTTTTCCACATCTTCCTCGGCAATTCTGATTTGGTGATAGCCACTTCGCACGTCTATCTTCGAAAAAAAATTAACACCTCGTAGTCGATCAAACAGTTCTTCTATCCTCGATAGAGGGTACGCATTTTTTACCGTTAACTTGTTTAGCGCTCGGTAATCCACACACATCCGAAAACCTCCATCTTTCTTATTCACAAAGAGGACGGGGGCGCCATACGGTGACTTGCTCGGTTTGATTGCTCCGGCTTAGACCAACTCCGCAAGTTGCTTTTTGAGTTCATCCAATTCGGTGTAGCTCATCTTGTACATCCGATTTGCCGGGGGTACCGCTCTGGGAGCAAGCTCTATCTTGTGGTCTACTTCGCGCTTCGAAGGTAAGCCTTCTGGGAGCTTCGGGGGAAAAACATCAACATACTCCTCGAGAAGTTTTGTCACGACTTCCGCGGCCTCTACGGAGGTGCCGTCACTCTCTTTCGAGTCAAAGGTGGGGTCCCTCTCAACCCATTTTTCTGGAATTCCCTCCTTCCTTTCCTCCATAGGTTGGACGACCGCCATACCAAGTGTCTCCCCCTTCATGAGTGCCCTCTTAAGCTGTAAGGCCGAAAGCAGGCGTCCCTCTTCCGATCCCTTCCTAGCCGCTCCCACCTTTACCTCAAACGCTTTTTCACCTTTCCTAACTCTCATGTCGCCACTTCTCTAATAGAACGTCGGGTTCCACTTTTGCAGTCACGGTTTCCCCAAGATTACTTGATGGTTTCCAAGGGGTAATTCATGAAGAGTGTCAAACCAATGGAATTTCCCAATTCCGACGCGTAACCTCGGAGTACAATGAGTAATGGATAGGGAACTACAGTTGGCCAATTGCACCGACTGACAATCCGTTAGCACCACGAGAGGAAGTTTAAACTTTTTCACCGTCGCCTCGTTGATGAAGTTCCCCGATAGGCCGGAGTCCACTAGGAAGCTAGCTAAGCTCACTCCGATTTGACCCTAAAATATTAAGGGATCTCCCCCTTCCCCAGCTAACCTCATGATATTAAGCTTGCCCTTCTTAGGGCCTCTCTTTTTTGGGCATTCTCGGGCCATATGATCCGAGGAACTGCACTGGAAACATAAGTCGTTTTTCTTCCTCCGTTGGAGCTCCTCGGGGGACAGGTCATTGGTCTTGGCTTTGGTAGTCCTCTTCTTCTTCCGCATCACGTTGACCACCTCATTATCCTCGTTAATTGCTCCGGGCTCCATGGGGGTTGGACCATCATCACGTCGACCTCCCCCGCCGCTACTCGACCCAAAGTGGTATGATCTACAGAAGGTGAAGTCCACCGAATCCGTCGAATCCGCAAACTGGATAATCGCTAAGAGGCTAGGAGTCATACTTTCTAGAGCGAGCCATTGTTCCACATCCCTACGAATGGAGGCCTTAAGGCCCTTAACATAACGATCCACGGCTTCGTCCTCCGTCATTGAGTGTATTTGAACTTTGCACTCCAAAAACCGTTGTGTGTACTCCAACAGCGAGGTACGTTGCTTCAAAACTGTGATTTTATCCCTTGCAGCCTTAACCGTATTGACGGGTTGCGAAGAGTCACTGAGGAGCTGAATGAAAAGGGTCCAGTCAGCCGGTATTTCATCGTTTTCAACCATTGTCCTCCACCATGCTCCTGCTGCCCCTTTTATAAGACCACCCGCATAATGAATCTTCTTACGATCCCACAGGCTAGGGAAATTCTCAAGGTAATTCGCAATGGAGAATAGCCACGCATCAAGGTTCTTGTCTTTGGCTTGGTCAAACTCATGGGGAAGTCTTAACTTCGGTCTCATTAAGTCTCTCTCCATGCCTCCATGAGGTTGTTCACCAAGACGAGATTCCAAAGTTGCGACGGTGTTACTCAATTAAGCATTATGTAATCTGACATTTTCCAACTCCCGAAGACCTTGCGCTAACATTTTCGTGGTAGATACACCGTGTTCTCCCATGCTGTCGAGTCACGAGGGAAAGCTCCGATACCAATGTAAAAGGGCAGGATAGTAACCCACAACACACTATAAGACACAGCGGAACGACTATAAGGATCCCTCTGTAGCAACACCAAGAGTACACAGCACTCACAGATAAAGGTCGAGCTTTATTAATCGGGAGGAAGATTACAAGTTGACAACTCACTGCAAAGGTCTACTCAAAGAGTCTATCTTTTACTACATCTGTCCCACTATTTAAACTAACAAGCTGCTAGTCAACCTAATACTACACAAGTGTACACGTGTACCTTCACGGTCAACAGAGATCTATCCAAAATATCTTTCTAAAACTATACAGTTAAATCTACATTCTACGGCGTTGCTATACTGCCACGCTGCGTCGTTATGCTGCGCTACACTATTCTACTAAGTTGCTATGCTCCTATGTTACGCTGATCTAGAATCGCAGTTGCGCTGCTCTGCAACCGCAACTATATCAATCTGGTCTCTAGCCCTTAAGTACTCAACTTTGTAACCCTCTTACATTCACCCACTTTGACTTTCCCTTAGAAATGCAGCCACCTTGGCAGGAAATAACTTTGTCCGACTACACCCTTGTGTGGCTAGGAATCCCTTGAGTCGGCAGCAAAAAGAATCACTGAAATGGTCAAGCAAATTCATTTTTATGGCTGGCTAAAGTTTGCCTTTTATACAAGATGCACTCTGAGAGAGGCAGCTACCTACCCAAAATATTCTAAGTCATAAACCCCTCTCTAAACCCCCTAGTATTGAGGTACTAACCAATCACAAGATTGTACCGTACAATAAAGTACAGATGTCGGAGTACTTTCTGTACAGACAGTGTACGACGTCGCCATAATGCGACATTTGTCACATCCATATTTTTTGTGTTCTGTTCCGGAGATTCTGTAAACCCGTACGATGTTGCCACGTGTCATCCGGAGTTGTGGAGTCCGCAAACCACCAAATTGTCCTTTCCGCGAAGCCGGCGCTAACCACAGCCCTCCGATTTTATATCGCTATTGAATACGGACCGTCGAAACAAATGCCCGTACTATTTGTTTCGTTCAGTACTAATAGTACAACTGTTTCTATGCCTTATAAACCGTGATCTAGTAAAATGGAAAAACCTACGTGTACATATTTAAATACGTATCAAACCCAATATACCTTAGCACTATTCCGAGACTAAACGGACAAAGCTACCGGCTACGGGTGACATGACGGTCGGCAGGTACCAAGATCAATTCCTGGGTCCGTCAAGTACCTTTTGGTAAATCTACCTAATTCATATTCTTTTCGGAAGAATAAGTTTCGTACGTGCGTGCGCATGTTTGCGTGCGTATGTAATTATCTGATATACTGTGGAGGTTCGAAAGGATTTGCGGATTGGGAAATTAATGTACGAGTAAAATTAATGGAGTAATTGAGTGGCGCGAACATTAATTGGAAATGGACGGCGGATCGCTTCGCGATCCGATATGAAATAATTGTTAGAAGCGTACGAAAGTACAAAACGAGTGACGCGAACATATGCACAGGAATTAAGAAATGCGTTGGAGATGTAGACGGTGGATCGCTTTTGCGATCCGATGTGAAATGTTTGAAATTGGACTCCGGTCGTACAACACATAATACAACGGACGATATTTATCAAATGGGACGCCGCTGGTACGGAGCGTCTTATTTGACAGGTGTACCTTATTTGCGACGGGCGGCAGGTGTGGCGAAATGACATGTACTTTAAATGTGAAAAGCCGCATTTATTGAAGTGGACGCGGTTTCCGTACGGAATGGAATTCGAACAGTACGGTGGCAATTCGGCAAGTAGTTCGAGCTACACGTGGAGGGCGGCCGGCGTCCGCCGATATTTTCAAGGGATCGCATTGTTTTAATGTCGTATTATCAAGTGGACCGTAGATATGCGATGTCGGTTTTTGCGTGGTTTTGTCTACAAGTGACTAAGCAAGCTGTCATTTAGCGGCCGGATTTTGCGGACGCTTCGGTGTATATATTTCACAAACATTTTCTTGTCTTATGTCTATTAATAATTAGAGTTTACTATGATGTTTATATTTGTGTGGTCAATTAGAGTTCCGACAGTTTAATTTGTGTGTCGTACTTGCAGACAAGTGTACGCTTACGATTGCTTGACTTTCAGGTGTACGCTTACGATTAATTTATTCTTACTGATGGGCTATTATGGTTAAATAGGACTTGATGACAGTTACGTAATGTATGTTGGTTATTTTGACACTTAGTGATTCGTTGACAGCTCACAAGTGTATATATAGGAATGAGCTTTATTAGGAATTAATCATCAATGCTTGTTAGAAAAGTAGGGACCAAAGATGTAGTATTTTAGGGTTGTCGATTAGGTCATGCACTTTGAATGATATAATTATTATTTGATTATACTTTGATTATACTTTTGTTTATGTGTGATGCATTTGTTTGTTATTATTTATTTATGTTATTTCATATATGTTTGATATGCATTGTTTATGCATTTGTCCTAGGGTTTGTTTATGTCGATTATTCCATCAAACCTTAGTTGATGTATGTTAAATGGAGGATGCATTTCAAATGATTGTTCATTGGCTTAGCTTCGCTTAGCTTCTTGCATGATAGTTTGGGTCGCTTCTGCAGTCTATTTTAGACCAAAGAACAACATTTAGCTGCAGCTGTAGGAGTGCTGAGTAGAAGTTTAAATGCTCCGACTAAAAAATATTGGGATGCAACTAAGAGAGTCTTTAGATATTTGATAGGAACTAGGGATCAATGGTTGAATTTGGGTGGGGAGAATACCGACATCACTACTTGGAGTGATGCTAGTTATGGTGATGCTCCGATGAGGAAATGTACTTCTGGATATGTATTATGTGTGGGTGATGGGGCTTGCTGTTGGAGTAGCAAACAGCAAAAGGTTATTGCTCATTCCACCATGGAGGATAAGTATATGGCCTTTTGCTCTGCTGTAAAAGAATTTATGTGGGGCAGGTCTTTGCTTGGTGAGCTTGGTCACCTTAGGAGTGGTGTGCATAAATTTTTTTGTGATAATCAGGCAGCGATCCTTATTTCTGCAAATCCTAAACATCATTTTTAAGCTAAAAACATAGACATTAGACTCAACTTTGGTAGAGAGAAAGTAGAAAACAAAATAATCAGTTTAGAGTACCGACCAGATAGCGAGATGGTTGCAGATATGATGACCAAACCTGTGCCTTCCCCTAAGCTAATTTTCTACAAGGAGAACTGTGGTCTAAAATTCAAGAGTGATTTAAAATAAAGGGAGTGTAGAAATAGATGGTTCATTTAATATTTTCTAGGTCTAAAATAAAGTGTAGAAAAAGAAGCCGAGGTAGTCTGTTTCTAACTTCTCTCTCAAACTCCCACACTTGTTGCAGTCACTGAGAAGTTGGAGAGGAAGTTAGTGCCATGGCTATTTATGTTATCCAAATATTTACTGGGTAATAAAGTAGTTGATTTACTAAAAGGATAGTTGTTGCCTACAGGATGGGTAATAAAGTAGTTGATTTACTAAAAGGATAGCTGTCGCCTACAGGATTTGATCCAGGTACCGAGGGATAGGTAATGTCGTCGGTAGCCGGTAGCTTCATCCATTTAGTCTAGGATTAGTGGTAGACGATATAGGGTTTAATAAATATATAAACGTTAACATATAGGCTAGTTCATTTAACGGCAACTATATACGGGATACATAGAGTCAGTTATAAGAAGTACGGATTACGAGTACGAAGAATAAATAAGTATCGCGCATTTGTTTCGATTGCGAAAAAAATATATCGCAAATATTTATGACGACTATGATTGAAATCGACATTCAATCGGGCGGCCGGAAAGAATGTTGAGATCGTGGAAGAAGATTTAGGCGGTATATGGTCGCCGCCACATCGGATGACACGTGGCACCACGACATTGGATTTCGGCATCTCCAGGGATTACGGAAACGAATCCAGAAAAGACACGTGTCAACATTTTGGTCATGTCGTACAATGTTCGTACATATAGTACACCGATAGTTGTACCTTTATGTACGGTACAGTAATATGATTGGTGCCGTACGTCATTAGATAGAGTTTTAGAGAGAGATAGGACTTAGAAAAATTTGGTAGATAAGACCCTCTCTCCCAGAAAGCTTCTCTACAAAAGGTTAACTTTGACCCTCCACTGCTCAGGGGAGCAAATTCAGAGATTCTTTTTGCTATCGACTCAGGGGAGTCTTACCTTCACAACAGTGAAGGGGGTCAGAGTTTTAGTTTGCCAGGGTGGCATTTATTCGTGCTGAAAGACAAAGGGGTCAGGGTTATCCTAGATGCTTTGTGTGAGCTGCCTACTCTGAGGTCCTATGGAGGTTTCAGAGTTGCAGGTTATGGGCCCACCATCTAGGGTGCCCATATTCAATGGAGATGGCTTCATATACTGGGAAAGTATGATGAAAGGAGCTCTATGTGAAAAATGGTTTTGGGGAATAGTGAGTGGACGAGTGAGGCGTCCATCCAGTCTTGGGATACCTCCAGGGTTTATAGGAGGCAGATTCACTAGAGATGCATATCCATCTTCAACGGAGGAGAAAAAAGAATCAGAGGTGGTGGACAAAGGAAAAGAGAAGGAGACAACCACACCAATAACAACTAGTTCGGCATTCATGTCACCTATTCCAAGGAATGAGGAGAATGATACTGATGCCTAGGACTTCAACAATATGGCGGCAAAGCACTTCATCCTCCGCCATCTTACTCAAGGACCTGCATGTCCTCATTTGCAGGTAGAAAGGGTATCCGATCTTTCGATGGCTTTCATAGAGATGTATCAAAGTGGTACGATTCAACAAAAACAGTTGGCTGAACAAAAGTTAAGGAGTATGTATACAAAGGGGGGAAGATGATGGATTTTTGCAATGAGCTTGCTACACTTTTCATGGAGCAAGAGAGTGCTATAAAAGATTTTAGTGATAAAAAAAAGGTTAACTGTCTACTGATGAAGTTACCCGATGAGTTCGAGAACATAGTCAACTGTGTGCAGGACTTGCCGGACTCAAGGTGGATATGGAACTCAGTGGTAGGGATGATTCTCGTTCGGAAGAATATGATTGAGACCCGAAGGGGAGGAAAGAGTGGCCAAGCGTTGGCAACTGCGACCGATTGGAGGAACAAGGATTCCCGGAAACCAGTCGGAAGCTATGGGGGGAGGGAGCAAAAAAATCAGACCGACGAGTTCGGACCAAGGGCTCTCAAGGGTTTATGTCATTTTTGTAACAAACCATGGCACTATATGGCGGAGTGCAATAAGCTAACACAACTTTGGTTAAAGGAGGGGCAGACTGGTGGTACCCCGAGAGGAAAGAAAAAGGCACTTGTGACACAGGTACATGAGGCGGGATTTGCGGAAGAGGACGATGAGCTCTTTTTAGATGAGGAGTTAGAAGCGACAAACAAGGTAAAAATTCCACGAAAGCAGAATTGTGCTTTCGGTGGATTGAAAGGTGAAGCAGGCTGGATTGTAGATTCAGGTGCCTCAATGCACAAGTGTAAGGATAAACACCTGTTCACTAAGATAAGAAAGATTCCTACCGTAGAGATAGAGTACGGAGATGGGAGGATAGTTACAACTACTCTTGTAGGATCGGTAGATCTGAAAGTGTTAAAAGAAGGAAAGATGAAACTGTGAGACCTCCATTGGCCCTCAGACTAGGCAGATCCAAAAGAAGCTTATCTAGATAGTGCCGACTCCAAGTTGATATAAACTCGAATGACTGACCCCTTGACAATCACAAAGCCATCATAGCTTCACCCCTGTGAAATAAGACTTTCTGTGTGCTCAGTTCCACTATAGAATGCAAAGTTGGAATATGAGTTTTGGACACATTCACCAACTTTAACTTTCCCTTAGAAATGCAGCCACCTTGACAAGGAAAAACTCTGACCGACTACACCCCTACGTAGCCTAGACTCCCCTAAGTCTGCAGCAAAAATAATCATTGAAAATGGTCAACTAACTCCATTTTTATGAATGGTCAAAGATGACCTTTTGAATAAAAGCTCTCTCAAAGAGAGGGTCCTATCTACCAAAATTTTCTAAGTCCTATCTCCCTCTAAAACTCTATCTAATGAAGTACGGCACCAATTAAAATACTGTGTCGTATAGAAAATTACAGGTGTTGGTGTACTTTTTGTACAGTGATCGTACGAGATGGCCAAAATGTCGACACATGTCATATCGGGATTCGTTTCCGTAATCCCCGGAGTTGCCGCAATCCAATATGATTTTGCCACGTGTCCTTCGATGTGGCGGTGATCGCAAACCGCCAAAATCCTATTCCGCGATCTCGGCATCCTTCACGGCCGTCCGATCAAATTCGGCTTTCAATCGTAGCCGTTATAAATACTTGCGCGGTATTCTTTTGATGTCAAACAAAATGCGCGCTATTTATTTCGTAACCGTATCATACTTCGTACTTTATACAACTGTTTCTATGCATTATGTATATATTTCCCGTTAAATGAATTAGTCTAAATGTAACTATTTATATAACTATCATACCCCATACACTCTATCGTATGATCAAGACTATTAGTATAAGGTAACCGGCTATTGCAGAATTGAGGTACGGTAGGTACCAGGATCAAATCCTGGCTCGGTCAATCTCCCTTTTAGAAAACCCAATGAAACTACTGATTGTCTCTCTTTGGATAGCACAGGCAGTCATGGCTAACTCCTCCTCCAGTCTTCAGTGACTGCGACAAGTGTGGGGACTTGAGTCAGGAGTTAGAGGCAGGTTGTCAATATCTTATATTTGCTTTTTATTTTTCAATCTCTAGACCTAGAAAATACTTGAATTCCAACACTCCCCTTATTTTCTAGTCTAATATTCTTTTAACTCCCATCAAAAAAAAAAAAAACATATATATATATATATATATATAAATATATATATATATATATATATATATATATATATATATTTTATTTTTTGTTCTTTTTCCTTTTTCTTTCATGAAGCTTCAAGCGAATACCTTTATATTTAAGAAATTTTATTAGATGACCAAAAATAATTTCATCTTGTCGATCATACAATTTATATTGCATGCCACTTTTCATAAATCCAAGCAAAGATTTTATCCACCTCCTTCCCTTTTCATCCAACCAAAATCCACTTTTCCTTTTGCATTTCCAACAGTCAGCCACATCCCCAATTTGCAACACATACCCGGATGATAACCCTTTTACAGGCACATCTTCACAAGCGACACCACACCAAGTAGTGATGTCAAATCCACCCCCCCCCAAATATTCCCAAAAATCACTAGTCCCCACCAAGTTCCTCATAATATCTACATCTTCCGTACTCATATTTTTATCCATGATAATTACCCCATTTTCTGAACTTCCCTCACTCTTTCCCATGGAATTCTTTCCACTATCACTTTCTATTTTTATTCCCAAATAATATTTCTCCTCCCCTAAACCTTTCTTTAAATATTCCTCTTCTCCCCTATCCTTTGAATCCATTGAAGTCTCCTTTTCCGACCACTTTTCAGTTTCCAAAATATCTATGAAACTATCCTCAATATTTTGAACTCCCTCAAGTATCTCCTCTCTCTTTACTTTCCTTATACCTCCAAAAGCACATTGTTGCTTTCGTGGAATTTCTGTGTGCTTTTCTCTCTTCCCCATACTACTGATCCGGAGAAGCTCTAAAATATCTTCATCCTCTTTCTCCTCTTCTTCTTCTTCCTCCTCATCCACATTCCAACTTCTAAGTTTTTCCAAACAAGGGCATTCCTCCATATAGTGACCCGGTTCCCTACAAAAGAAGCAAACCCCTTTTTTCGAAGCTCCACTTTCTTTTCTTCTCCCTCTCTTTCCACCAAAGTTCCGATAAGGTTTACCTTTGTCTTTCTTCCCCTCATCACGCTTCCGCTCGTCACCACCGTTCCTCTGATCACGCTTCCGCCAATCACCGTCGTTCCTCTCATCATGCTTCCGCCAATCACCACTAGTTGTAAATGCATTCACCCTGTCACTTCCCCTACGAAGCTCCAAAGTGCTTTCCCTCACAAGAATTATCCCCATGGTAAAGCTCCAATTCCATGAGGATCCATCCATTGCTTGCATACAACAAATGATGTTTTCGTACTCATCTTGGAGTTTCATGAGCAGTGTATTAATCTTCCTCTCCTCAAATTCTATATATCCCGCACTACCATGCTCAACTTATAGCGCAGCAATATCATTGCAAAAATCTATAATGTTATCGCCTTAACAAACATAGGCATATATTTCCTGTTTTACTAACTGCTGCCTCTGAATAGTCTCACTCTTATAAATCAGACTTAGTGCTTCCCATATCTATAAAGACTTCGTTAGACTTAAAAGAGTGATAGCAATGGACTTAGACATATATCTAAGTATGAGATGTTTTGCTATAGTGTTTTTGTATTCCCATATTTTTCTGTCATTTTCTTCAGTTTTAATCCCTACAAGTGGTACCATAGCTGAGAGCCTAGCTCCCCTCACCATAGGTGTCCATTTTTCCTTCTCCCCTATTTCCCCCTCCACGGAAAGGTTTTTCCCTTCACCTTCTGTTGCATTTGAACTCCGGTTGATATTCTGGGCAGCCCCAGATGATTCTCCATAGTATGCTCCTCCAAAGCCAGGTGGCGGACATCTCACTTGTAATGACATTCTTGCATGTACAAATCAAACCGAAAAGGACTCGGCTGCGTATACTCTAGTGACAACTCTACCCGAAGCAGAAGACGTGGTGGAAATTGATTTGGAATCAATGTATAGGGGAGAAGCCGAGATTGTTCGAAAGAACCCACGAGAACCATCTATTCTGGCCACAAATTTTGAGGGGGAAAGGAGAAGTAGCAAAAGATTGCAAGAAAAATAGGTTATTAACAAGGAAACAAAACTATCTCATCAAGATGAACCTCAAACTTATGGAGAGGCGATGACTTGTCCAAAAAGGAATTGGTGGAAGACAGCCATCAATGAGGAGATGGCCTTAATTATGGCAGCCGATACTTAGGAGCTAGTGGACTGTCCACCTAACTGAAAAACGAATCGGTTGTAAGTGGGTTTTCAAATTAAAACTGAACCCAGATAACACCATTGAGCCTTACAAAGCCAGATTAGTGGCAAAAGGATTTACACAGAAAGAAGGAATCGACAACGAGGCAACCTTTGCCCCGGTCGTCAGATTTCCCTCCGTCCGCATACTTCTCAATCTAGAAATGTGCTTTCGGTGGATTGAAAGGTGAAGCAGGCTGGATTGTAGATTCAGGTGCCTCCATGCACATGTGTAAGGATAAACACCTGTTCACTAAGATAAGAAAGATTCCTACTGTAGAGATAGAGTACGGGGATGGGAGGATAGTCACAACTACTCTTGTAGGATCGGTAGATCTGAAAGTGTTAGGAGAAGGAAAGATGAAACTTTGAGACCTCCAATGTCTTTCAGAGTACACAGATCCAAAAGAAGCTTATCTAGATAGTGCCGACTCCAAGAGTATATAAACTCAAATGACTAACCCCTTGACAATCACAAACCAATTATAGCTTCACCCCTGTGAAATAAGACTTTCTGTTTGCTCAGTTCCACCATAGAATGCAAAGTTAGAATATGAGTTTCGGACACATTCACCCACTTTGAATTTCCCTTAGAAATGCAGCCACCCTGGCAGGAAAAAACTCTGACCGACTACACCCCTATGTAGGCTAGACTCCCTTGAGTCCGGAGCAAAAAGAATCACTGAAAATGGTCAAGTAAATTCATTGTTATGAATGGTCAAAGATGACCTTTTGTACAGATGCTCTCTCAAAGAGTGGGTCCTATCTACCAAATTTTTCTAAGTCCTATCTCCCACTAAAACTCTATCTACTAAAGTACGGCACCAATTAAAATACTGTGTCGTACAGAAAAGTACAGGTGTCGATGTACTTTTTGTACGGCCATCGTACGAGATGGCCAAAATGTCGACACATGTCATATCGGGATTCGTTTCCGTAATCCCCGGAGTTGCCGCAATCCAATGTGGTTTTGCCACGTGTCATTCGATGTGGCGGTGATCACAAACCGCCAAAATCTTATTCCGCGATCTCGGCATCCTTCGCGGTCGTCCGATCAAATCCGGATTTCAATCGTAGCCGTCATAAATACTTGCGCGGTATTCTTTTTGATGTCAAACAAAATGCGCGGTATTTATTTCGTAACCGTATCGTACTTCGTACTTTATACAACTGTTTCTATGCATTATGTATATAGTTCCTGTTAAATGAATTAGTCTAAATGTAATTATTTATATAACTATCATACCCCATACACTCTATCGTATGATCTAGACTAATAGGATAAGGTAACCGGCTATTGCGGAATTGACGTACGGTAGGTACCAGGATCAAATCCTGGCTTGGTCAATCTCCATTTTAGAAAACCCAATAAAACTACTGATTGTCTCTCTTTGGATAGCACAGGCAGTCATGGCTAACTCCTCCTCCAGTCTTCAGTGACTGCGACAAGTGTGGGGACTTGAGTCAGGAGTTAGAGGCAGGTTGTCAATATCTTATATTTGCTTTTTATTTTTCAATCTCTAGACCTAGAAAATACTTGAATTCCAACACTCCCCTTATTTTCTAGTCTAATATTCTTTCAACTCCCATCAAAAACAACAAATACATATATATATATACATATATTTTTTTTTTCCTTTCCTTTTTCCTTTTTTCTTTCATGAAGCTTCAAGCGAATACCTTTATATTTAAGAAATTTTATTAGATGACCAAAAATAATTTCATCTTGTCGATCATACAATTTATATTGCATGCCACTTTTCATAAATCCAAGCAAAGATTTTATCCACCTCCTTCCCTTTTCATCCAACCAAAATCCACTTTTCCTTTTGCATTTCCAACAGTCAGCCACATCCCCAATTTGCAACACATACCCGGATGATAACCCTTTTACAGGCACATCTTCACAAGCGACATCACACCAAGTAGTGATGTCAAATCCACCCCCCCCCAAATATTCCCAAAAATCACTAGTCCCCACTAAGTTCCTCATAAGATCTACATCTTCCGTACTCATATTTTTATCCATGATAATTACCCCATTTTCTGAACTTCCCTCACTCTTTCCCATGGAATTCTTTCCACTATCACTTTCTATTTTTATTCCCAAATAATATTTCTCCTCCCCTAAACCTTTCTTTAAATATTCCTCTTCTCCCCTATCCTTTGAATCCATTGAAGTCTCCCTTTCCGACCAGTTTTCAGTTTCCAAAATATCTATGAAACTATCCTCAATATTTTGAACTCCCTCAAGTATCTCCTCTCTCTTTACTTCTCTTATACCTCCAAAAGCACATTGTTGCTTTCGTGGAATTTCTGTGTGCTTTTCTCTCTTCCCCATACTACTGATCCGGAGAAGCTCTAAAACATCTTCATCCTCTTTCTCCTCTTCACCTTCGTCCTCCTTATCCACATTCCAACTTCTAAGTTTTTCCAAACAAGGGCATTCCTCCATATAATGACCCGGTTCCCTACAAAAGAAGCAAACCCATTTTGTCAAAGCTCCCGTGTCTTTTCCTCTCCCTCTTTTTCCACCAAAGTTCCGATAAGGTTTACCTTTGTCTTTCTTCCTCTCATCACGCTTCCGCTCGTCACCACCGTTCCTTTTATCACGCTTCCGCCAATCACCGCCGTTCCTCTCATCACTCTTCCGCCAATCACCACCAGCTGTAAATGCATTCACCCTGTCACTTCCCCTACGAAGCTCCAAAGTGTTTTCCCTCACAAGAATTATCCCCATGGTAAAGCTCCAAGTCCAAGAGTAACCATCAAGTGCCTGCATACGACAAATGATGTTTTCGTACTCATCTCGGAGTTTCATAAGTAGTGTATTAATCTTACTCTCCTCAGATTCTACAAATCCCGCACTAGCTAGCTCGACATATAACGCAGCAATATCATTGCAAAACTCTATCATGCTACAGCCTTTATAAACATAGGCCTCTATTTCCTGTGTTATTGATTGCTGCCTCTGAATAGTCTCACTGTTATAAATCTGACTTAGTGCTTCCCATATCTCTGAAGACTTGGTTAGACTTAAAAAAGTGATAGCTATCGACTTAGACACATATCTAAGTATGAGATGCTTTGCTATAGTGTTTTTGTATTCCCATATTTTTCTGTCATTTTCTTCAGTTTTAATCCCTACATGTGGTACCGTAGCTGAAAGCCTAGCTCTCCTCACCATAGATGTCCCTTTTTCCTTCTCCCCTATTTCCTCAACCACAAAAAAGTTTTTCCCTTCACCTTCCGTTGCATCTGAACTCCGGTTGATATTCTTGGGAGCCTCAGATGATTCTCCATAGTAAGCTCCTCCAAAGCTAGGTGGCGGACATCTCACTTGTCTCGCAAAAATTCCCCATAAGTGCTTCTCGAAAAGCGATCCCTCCATTGTAAATGCCCAATAAGTGAAGCCTGTTCCATCAAATATAAGCACCCTAGATGGTGGGCCCATAACCTGAAACTCTGAGACCTCCATTGGCCCTCAGAGTAAGCAGATCCAAAGAAGCTAATCTAGATGGTGCCGACTCCTAACTTGATATAAACCCAAATGAATGACCCCTTGACAATCAGAACCCAAATATAGATTCACCCTTGTGAAATAACACTTTCTGTGTGGTCAGTTCCACCACAAAATGCAAAGTTAGAATATGAGATTTGGACACATTCACCCACTTTGACTTTCCCTTTGAAATGCAGCCACCCTGGTAGACAAAAACTCTGACCGACTACACCCCTGCGTAGCCCGGACTCCCCTGAGTACGAGGGCAAGAGACCAAGCTAATGTTATGTGGACAGAAGCTTCTTCTAATTTAAAGTTATCCTTATGTGAGTGTTTTCCAATATGGATGTGTATTTTCCAATGTGTGGAATGTGTGGTTGGAATTGTTTGTAGTAATGGGATTTTCTGAGAGGTAGGAGATCCTGTTACACCCTCTAAAACTCTATCTACTGAAGTACGGCACCAATTAAAATACTGTGTCGTACAGAAAAGTACAGGTGTCAGTGTACTTTCTGTACGGCCATTGTACGACATGGCCAAAATGTCGACACATGTCATATCAGGATTCGTTTCCGTAATCCCTGGAGTTGCCGCAATCCAATGTGGTTTTTCCACGTGTCATTCGATGTGGCGGTGATCGCAAACCGCCAAAATCCTATTCCGCGATCTTGGCATCCTTCGCGGCCGTCCGATCAAATCCGGATTTGAATCGTAGCCGTCATAAATACTTGCGCAGTATTCTTTTTGATGTCAAACAAAATGCGCGGTATTTATTTCGTAACTGTATCGTACTCTGTACTTTATACAACTTTTTCTATGCATTATGTATATAGTTCCCCTTAAATGAATTAGTCTAAATGTAACTATTTATATAACTAGCATACCCCATACACTCTATCGTATGATCTAGACTATTAGGATAAGGTAACCGGCTGTTGCGGAATTTACGTACGGTAGGTACCAGGATCAAATCCTGGCTCGGTCAATCTCCCTTTTAGAAAACCCAATGAAACTACAACTTGTCTCTCTCTGGATAGCACAAGCAGCCATGGCTAACTCCTCCTCCAGTCTTCAGTGACTGCGACAAGTGTGGGGACTTGAGTCAGGAGTTAGAGGTAGGCTGTCAATATCTTCTATTTGCTTTTTATTTTGCAATCTCTAGACCTAGAAAATACTTGAATTCCAACAAAAGACATCCATAATTACATTCTCCGATGTATTGTTTATTCCGGAGCAGAACAAAAACCTCATCTCTACGTCTGTATTAGATGATAAGGGTTTTCATACTAGCACTAGGAAAGGAGTCTTTCCTGCTAGTGTTGAGGAGGAAATCTATTTCACTGTTGTTAAAGGTAGCCAAGAGATGTTAAGGTTGATTTTAAGCAATGAAAATAAGAAACTTTATTATACATGTGTGTCCATGATATAATGATGTGGCATAAGAGGCCATGGCATGTGAATCTACAAAAACTAAGAGAGGTGAAAACGATGGGAGTGGTGGAAGGGATTCAGCTCGGTGAGAGTGAGAATCTAAGTGATTATAGTGGATGTGCTCAAAGAAAAGCACACATATTACCCTTTCCCAAAACAACCACCTATAAGGGAGAAAAAATTATAGATTTAGCACACACAGATATTTGGGGACCGGCCAAAGTGCCCTCACCGGGGGGGAAGAGATTTATAATGACTATCACTGATGATTGGTCTCGGTATTCCCGAGTGTATTTTTTGAAAAACAAGTCAGAAGCTCAGGATTATTTTAGACAATATAAAGCATGGAGCAAAAAACTCTATGAAACTCCAATCAAAAGAGTAAGGAGTGACGATGGTGGAGAGTATACTTCTATCCAGTTTGAGGATTTTTTGAGGGAAGATGGAGTTCAACACCAAAAGACAATTCTAGAAAACTCGGAACAAAATCGGGTAGCTAAATGATTAAATAGGACAGTAAGTGATAGTGCAAGTAGTATGTTGTCGGATAAAAAGATAGGAAAAAGGTTTTAGGCAGAAGCAATGAACTGTGCTAATTTCCTCAAAAATAGAGTTCTTACCAGAGCTATAAAAGATCAAACACCGTATGAGAGATGGATCGGCCGAAAACAACATATCTCACTTAAAGGTTTTCGACAGTCAAGTATTCAGTCTAGATACAGATCGGTCTAATTGGAAGCTAGATCTTAAAGGAAAACCGGGATACTTATTAGGATATGATGAGGATGTAAAAGGATATAGAGTTTATGATCTAAAAAGAGAAGATATAATCTTAGTAAAGCATCTAGTAGTTATGGATGAAGGAAAGTCTGTGGATCCATTCAAGTACACAAAGTCAGTAAAAATCAGATTTGAGTCAGAAAATTCCGATGACTTTGAGCTTCCTAACTATCCTGGTTTTAGAGAAGATGACATTCTTGCACGAACAAATCAGACCGAAAAGGACTCGGCTGCGGAAACTCTAGTGACAACTCTACCCGAAACGGAAGACGTGGTGGAAATTGATTTAGAATCAAGGCATAGGGGAGAAGCCGAGATTGTTCGAAAGAACCCACGAGAACCATCTATTCCGGCCACAAATTTTGAGAGGGGAAGGAGAAGTAGCAAAAGATTACAAGAAAAATAGGTTAATAACAAGGTAACAAAACTATCTCATCAAGATGAACCTCAAACTTATGGAGAGGCGATGACTTCTCCAAAAAGGAACCGGTGGAAGACAGCCATCAATGTGGAGATGGCCTCAATTATGGCAGCCGATACTTCGGAGCTGGTGGACTGTCCACCTAACTAAAAAACTAATCTTTTGTAAGTGGGTTTACAAATTAAAACTGAACCCGGATAACACCATTGAGCCTTACAAAGCCTGATTAGTGGCAAAAGGATTTACACAGAAAGAAGGAATCGACAACGAGGAAACCTTTGCCCCGGTCGTCAGATTTCCCTCCGTCCGCATACTTCTCAATCTAGCAGCAGCGGAAGACATGGAGGTGCACCGAATGGACATCAAGACAACCTTTTTGCATAGAGAGTTGGAAGAGGAGATCTTCATGCGACAACCCGAAGGATTTGTGGAGGAAGGAGAGGAGAGTAAGGTATGCCGGCTGATTAAATCTCTTTATGGTTTGAAACATGTGCCTCGACAGCTGAATAAGAAGCTTGATGAGTTTCTTACCGGTTAGGGATATTTCCGGATCAGCTAAGATTCTTCAATCTATGTTTTTGAAGATGAGGAAGGTGTTATTTTTATTGGTATTTATGATGATGATTTGCTTGTGTTAAGTAAATCAATGGAAAAAATCAATTAACTCAAAAGCGACCTTAAAGTTAGATTTGAGATAAAAGATATGGGGGAAACAATATATTTTTTTGGGATTAAGTAGAAATAGATCGAGAAATAAAGATTATAAGATTGACTCAAAAAGAACCAATAGGGAACATGTTGGAAAAATTTCAAATGGATAAAGCTAAATTGTACAACTCCAATGGAGTTAAAGAAGGGAAGTGAGGAGATTAAGGAAGAATGAGTCATACACTTAGAAAAGGAATTAAGTCCCAAAGAACAGAAGTTCATTTAGAAAATTCCATACAGGTAAAAAGTGGGAAGCCTAATCTATTTTATAAATTTTACCCGGTTGGATTTAGCACCAGCTGTAGGAGTGCTGGGTAGAAGTCCAAATGCTCCAATAACACAGATTAGGAGGCAACTAAGAGAGTCTTTAGATATTTTATTAGAACTAGGGATATATGGTTGCATTTGGGTGGGGAGAATACTAACATCACTACTGGAACTGATGCCAGTTATGGTGATGCTCCGATGAGGAGATGTCCTTCTAGATATGTATTATACGTGGGTGATAGGACTTGTTGTTCGAGTAGCAAACAACAAAAGGTTGTTGCTCAGTCCACCATGGAGGTTGAGTATATGGCCTCTTGCTTTGCTGTAAAATAATTGATTTGGGTCAAGAATTGATGTTGGTCAAGTCTTTGCTTGGTGAGTTTGGTTACCTTAAGAGTGGTGTGCATACTTTTCTTTGTGATAATCATGCAGCTATTGCTATTTGTGCCAATCCTAAATATCATTTTAAAGCCAAACACATGGACATTAGACTTAGCTTTGTTAGAGAAAAAGTAGGAAAAAAAAATCACTTTAGAGTACTGACTTGATAGCCAGATGGCAGCAGATATGATGACCAAACCTATGCTTTCTCTTAGGTTTATTTTTTGCAAAGAGAAGTGTAGTCAAAGATTAAAGTTTGACTAGAAAAAAGGGGGAGTGTAGAAATTGATGGTTCTTTAAGTATTTTCTAGGTCTAAAATAAAATGCAGAAAAGAAGTCCAGGCAGTCTATCTCTAACTTCCCTCTCCAACTCCCACACTTGTTGTAGTCATTGAGAAGGTGGAGAGGAAGCTAAAGCTATGGTTGCCTTTGCTATCGAAAGATTTACAGGTAATAGATTAGTTGATTTACGGGTAGTAGATTAGTTGATTAACGTGTAGTAGATTAGTTGATATAATAAAAAGGAAACTGCCGGATCTAGGATTTGATCCTGGTACCTATAGTTAGTTAAAGCTGCCAAAAGCCGGGAAACTTATCCATTAAGTCTAGGACTAGACGTAAATGATATAGGGTTTTATAAGTATATAAACGTTACCACGTAGGTTAATTCATTTAACGCCAAATATATGTGGGATACATAGAATCAATTATGAAAAGTACGGATTGCGAGTACGAAGAAGAAAAAAGTACCACGCATTTGTTTCGATAGCGAAACAAATACCGCGCAAGTGTTTATGACGGCTATGATTTAAATCGACATTTGATCCGACGCTCGTAAAGAATGCCAATATCGCGGAAGAGGGTTTCAACGGTTTGTGGTGATCGCCACATCGTTTGACACCTGACACTATGACATTGTATTTCGGCATCTCCACAGATTACGGAAACAAATCCGAATTTGACATGTGTCGACTATTTGGCCATGTCGTACAATGTCCGTACAGAAAATACACCGGCAGTTCTACCTTTTTGTACGACACAGTAATATGATTGGTGCCGTACGTCATTAGATATAGTTTTAGAGAGAGATAGGACTTAGAAAAATTTGGTAGATAGGACCCTCTCTCCCAAAGAGCTTATGTACAAAAGGTCAACTTTGACCCTCCATAACTTACTTCTAAGGGGATTAAATTCAGAGATTCTTTTTGCTATCCACTTTGGGGAGTCTTGCCTTCACAAGTGGGAAGGTGGTTAGAGCTTTTATACGCCAGGGTGGCAATTATTCTTGCTGAAACAAAAAGAGGTGAAGGGTATCTTAGAGGCTTCTTGCAAGCTGTCTTTTTTGAGGACCTATAGAGGTCTCAGTGTTTCAAGCCTTAAAACATTGATGTTGAAGGAATCCATTTGTTTTTTAGCTTGCATGGGGGGGAAATCACTGCCGTGCATGATTTCATGCGAGATGCCATTTCTGTTATCGGAGACCCTAAGAGCTACACCGTCAAACGTGAGATTTTTTATATTCTTCCACCTCGGCACCAATCCAACGGTTGTCGGAGCCCTTGAGTTAACTTGATTTGTCTTCATGGTATTGGGAGGTCGCTTGACGATGTGGTCTTCAAGGATTCGACTTGGTCACACATTTTATCTCACGTGGTTTTGTTTATTGGTGTGGCGGGTCATGATGTAGAGGCTTCAAAGGGAAAAAAACCATGCTCACCAGAACCCGTCGGACCAGTTTGTTCCTTTTGCAGTAAAGATTCTTAGATCTTTGAAGATGTCCTTCAACGAGTTCCTTCGTGAATCTGCACGACAAAGGTTTGAATCTCGGGGACCGGAGAGCCCTCCACCGAGCTTTTGGTTGTGTTCTATCGTCAACGTGTATCTCAATTGCACTTTAGCGGGCTCAAGATGCGGCTCTCTTTCGCCATAGCATTCTAGCTGATGTCATGCGGGGTCTTCTTGGCCTTCCACCAAGGGACCCAGTTCACATCCACGAAGATCGTGGTTGTGGACCTTAGCTTGTTTTTTGATAGGCTAGTCTAGGTTTGTTCCTTTTGTAGGCGGTCTAACTCTGGTATTGTTCTGTTTTGGTTCTTTGCTTTTGTTAGTATTGTTCTATTTCATGAGAGTTTGTAGGCGTTGCTTACTTTCTCGTGACTCTTATAGTCTCAAAAAGGTTTTTCTTCATTTTTACCCCTTTTGTACTTAGATGATTTTACCATCGTAATTTGTGCATTAAAGGCTTAATACTATTTTTACTAGAATACAATGAAAGTCAATTTGAATGTACTCTAGGTTTGTCGTCTTAGGGTGGCGTTCCATCAAGAAATTCTGTAAACGTACGACCAACATTACAGAATGCTACATTTTGATCAATGTAATATTGCGCAGTCTATTATCTACGTGTAGGAAAAAAAGTGGTTCCACGTTAGATAATATTGTATTTGAAAATCGTCAAATATTTTTTACCCCGACCAGCTTCAACTTGAAATCTTCATTTGCATACCGTGTACGTGCGGACCAGGGTATCGTACCACACAAAGTTTGTACTCTTTGCAAATGCTTTTCAAACGCCAACTCATTGTATTTAGGGTTTATGCTTTTTCGTGTGACGAATGAGCGATTCCACAAATAGTGTGAAACATAGTTCAAAAGTAGGCGTTTTTTTTGTTGGCCTTTTGCGGGCCGCCTTTAACGTAAGTTGTGTTACGAGCATTCCATGTGATCTTCTTATGTCGCTACTTTTATCTTAAGTGTCCGATCGTCCGAATTTGACGATAGTCCTATCGTTAGTTGTGTTATGGTTTTTTCATGTGATCTTCTTAGATCGTTACTTTCATAAATGACCGTTGTCCAAATCTGACGGTTTAAATTAAAAGTTGGTCAAAACTCACAGAAAAAGATTTATTTGTCCGTTTTTGGTCGCCGCCACATCGGATGACACGTGGCACCACGACATTGGATTTTGGCATCTCCAAGGATAGCGGAAACGAATCCAGAAAAGACACGTGTCGACATTTTGGCCATGTTGTACAATGTTCGTGCGTAAAGTACACCGGCAGTTGTACCTTTTTGTACGGTACAATAATATGATTGGTGTCATACGTCAGTAGATAGAGTTTTAGAGAGAGATAGGACTTAGAAAAATTTGGTAGATATGACCATCTCTTCAGAAAGCTTCTGTACAAAAGGTCAACTTTGACCCTCCATAACTTAGTGCTCAGGGGAGCAAATCCAGAGATTCTTTTTGCTATCGACTCAAGGAGTCTTGCCTTCACAAGGGTGAAGGTGGTCAGAGTTTTTGTTTGTCGGGGTGGCAGTTATTCTTGCAGAAAGACAAAGGGGTCAGGGTTATCCTAGAGGCTTGGTGTGAGTTGCCTACTCTAAGGTCCTATGGAGGTCTCAAAGTTGCAAGACCTCCGTTGCGCATTTTTCTTTTGGTTTTTTTTATAGTAATAGAAAAGTTTTAGGATATCATAGCGCGGATATGAGCGGAATAGTTTAAGACTTGTTAGAAAAATTGGTTGATGAGATTATTTATATATTTTAGGTGTGATTAAAAGGATTTCCACATGGATGGGAGATTAAGTGATTCTATAGGTCAAAATGTTTTAACCTTAGGATATTGTAGAATCATTAGGCATGGAGTAGAGGATTTTGTTTTTATACTTGTACTCTTATGAATAAATTGTATTATAGTTCTAATTCAATGCAGATTATGTTTTCCATCCTCTTCTCTCCTCTCCTCCTTTACGCTACCCTCTCCTCTCCATTCCACTCTCTCTCACTCAATGTCACTCTATATTCCTCCCCGTCACCCTCTCAATTTGACGCACTTGTATACCATTCCTCCGCTCTACACCTATCACTCCCACTCTCACTCAAAATCTTTTGTTTTCTACTCTTTCCCTCCCTCTTCCTATCTTGTCGCGTCTCAATTTCAATTGCTCCTCTATCCCTCTCTCTCTCTAATTTTACCCCCCTCACTATCCTTTTCCCTCTCCTTGTCTCTCTTCCTCCCACTCTAAATCTTCACTCTGTACCACACTCATTCACCCTATATTTCTCCCTCTACGAACACCTATATCTGGCATCTTTTTTTCAATTCTCCTTATCCTGGACTATGTTGGTGAAGCTATATGACGAAAAGAAAAACATAAAATACGTTCAAACGTTAGTTTATCCCCATATCCCAATCAAAACTCGTAATTGCCCTTCAACGATGAGGCCATGTCATCGCTAGAAGCCACTATCGACGAGACAACTTCGTCGTTGATGGCTGAATATACTACCATAATGCAAAAAAAGAATTTTGGTTCTTGGTAAAAGGGAGAGTCCCTATGTGGCCAATTATGTAGACCGAATGGAAGTATAATCTCCAATACACACGTGGATTATATATTATTTTACATGCAATCTCACGACAATGAATAATCTTTGGGGGGTTGGCAAAGACACTTGTATATCATTGAAAAAAAAGATACAATATCATTTATGGTGTCCCAAAATACTATTTATCCTATATTTTGTTTAAATGTAATCTAACATAATCTATCACACCAAACAAATCAATAATAATAATAAAATTCCAAACAACCCACATTATTATAAAAGAGCACACCCCCCACACTCTTCTCCTTCACTTAGCAATTATGATCCCTAACAAGCTTCGTCATATTCCAAAGTCCTCAAAAGCCCTTTCGTCGCTAATGTCATCCTCGTGTAAGTCGGCGGATTGTACGCCTTGGACGAAATCCCGCAGCCTCAGAGTGGGAAGTGGGACCTCATCACCTTCAAAATGGTTGCGCCTTTTCATAATTATGCATTGTAAATCAGGTGTGAGCATGTTTTCTTCCCATTTCCCGTCTTTAAGTGATAATCTGCATTGGATCATCGCTTTTATCGCATACCCCATGCCCATTTTATCCTTCATGTCGTTAACCTCTCGAATTGAATCGCGAGCCAACCTACGGATAAATTCCTTTCCCGGTCCCTTGAGTTTTTTGACCACCCATGAGAGTTGGGATCCCCCCATTGTTTGTTTTCGATTCCCTTCACTTTCCATCTCTCCCATTTCTTACTCCTAACCTCCTTAATTTTTGCGATGACAAATGAGTCTGCCGGTTGAACCAAGTGAGTAGCGCACCGAGGGAAGAAATGCAGTATGGTGTTTTTGGCAACCAAAACCCGATTTATATCTTTCGACATGTTGTGGCCTCCACAATTGTCGACAAACACAATTTTCTCTCGTCCTTGTGGATCTCCTTGATACGATCGGTCATCCTCAACCCACTGAGGGAGCACAATCTTGTCGTTCCATCCTTTGGGCCCGCTGCGATAACACACTCCTCCGAATGGAAATAACGGGCAATGAAAAAAGTTTGAGAAAAAATGATAATGGCAGATGATATTAAAAACAAAAAATATTAATAGGAGAGATGGGATGTGAGAGGCGGAGAGGGAATGAGGGAGTGAGTGAAGAACAAATGAAAGATAATGGAGAGGAAAAAAAAATATTTAAACAAACGTACCCGGTACGTTGTTGGGTAGCTTTTTTATCAAGTAACTTCGTAGTTTGTTGGTGAATATTAACATGGGGTTCTCTATTCTAGCGTTGACACCTCCGGTTAGACGGACCATTAGGGTCATGGAATCTCCGCCACCCGCCACATCCGCATACTTTACCACGTCATCTCCTCGAAAACCCAACGTTTGTCGTTATCCATGTTGACGACGAAGTGAGTTTCGTCCATGTTTCTCAACCAAGTCCTCGTTGAACAAACCTAATATCCAAAAACATTTCATAACAACAAAACCCACAGATTAACGTGTGAGTCCCACCTTTAATATATTTGTGTGAAAAAAATAACGAAATACAAACATCATACAAAACAATGAAATAGGTGGCAAAAAAGTTAGAATCTCACTTGATTCGAAACCCCTTTTCAACACACCCATATGGTATGCCACCGTCTTTTCAATATGATTTTCCTTCTCCGGGCTCAATTGAAGCTTTCCTTTTTGAGCACGGATCACTATGTTGAACTTCTCTTGAAACCTTTGTAACCAACGTTTGATAATGCATAACTTTATCTCATCTCCCACTTCGTCATAAAACTCCGGTTTATAATCCATTTGAAACCGATCAATTATATCGAGTACCACCTCCTTAAGAATGGACGTCGACAGTTTTATTCTCGGTTTCTTGAATCTTAAAAAATCTTGTATCAACTCCTCGTGAACAATCGTGACCCGTGGCAATTCTTTCCTTCCCCTTGTCGGTAAGGCCTTGAGGACGGCCTTATTTCGCCTACCGAACCCCAAACTAGACAAGGTACATATTGTCTCCCGAATTCCTCGTAATATCGCATGTAGTCTTGACCACCACCTGCTTGCCTTTTGATATTTTGCAATAAAAAACAGACAAATAAAAGTTGTAATTTTTTTTTTTAGTTTTAGCGATGAGACATACTCGTCGCTTAACCAGCGAGGAGACACCTTGTCGCTGGTTAATATGCATTTCACGGTTTTGAGCGATGAGACATACTCGTCGCTTAACCAGCGACGAGACACCATCGTCCCTAAACTGCATAAGCGATGAGCAGTTACCGCCGCTTAAGCACGGATGGCAACGAACATGCCTAAATCATAAAAAGTGAATGTTGTTAGCCTATGAAAAGGGATTCATAACTGGTAGAGGGGAGGAGGGTGTGGAGTGTGTGGTTTTTAAAATCCATACCATTTATCGTTTTTTTTTTCTTCAATGAACGTGTGAGTTTGGCTATGGTCTCTTGGAGAATCATATTTTGCTCGTTCCTCTCCGCCAATTGCCTCATGAGTTCAACAAACATATTAGGTAACGCCTCTTCTCCCATCGCTGGAGGAGGCAACATAGGAGGACTCACTCTAGGAATCTCCCATAAAAACGCACGTCTCAATGGAATATTGCGAAAACGTTGTAAAATATCCGTCCGCACTTGACGGAGCACTTCTAACGCGGGACTTGATCGTGCATTACGGAGAATTGTTTATAGCCGGGGGTCTTATAGATGATAGTGCCTCAACAATTGGGGTACATCAATGACTTACCCGTTGCTTCGTCGCCTAATCTAAGCAAATTGTGGGTTGCAGGGGTTGAATTGACGAATGTGGGCAAATGTTGAGCCGCGACTCTCATGGGCAGTGAGAGCCATGTTGGGTGTGCGATTACATCGGGTGGGATGTCAAGTACTTCGGGTACGGGATTCCTCCTAGGGTGGAGGGGGCGGGGTTTTCCGTACCTCTAGTGCTCGGGCCACTCCGTGACCGGAATGAAGTGTTCCGCTCTTGGCCAAAAACTGTCCATGGCCTCCTCACCCGTCGGAGGTGGGAAAAACCAATCCGCTTCCTCAACCCGATAACGAGGTTGAGGATATTGAGGAGGGATTACAAGTGCTCGCTCAGAATTCGGTGAAGGGGGAGCAAAGAAGACCTCTTCATCGCTTTCATACTCATTCTCTCTTTTTCTTTCCTCACTATTCACTTTGTTCATCTTCGGTTGGCGGGTCACCCTCGAATTTGGTGACCGGAATGTCGGAGGGGTGAACCTCCTCCATGACATGCTCCTCCTCGCTCTGTTTGTCACCATCCACAATGCTTTTGTCGGTGGGGGGTGAGTTGGGCTTATAATCCTCGTCGCCAGTCTCCTCAACTTTAGCCTTCCCTTACGCTATTATTTTTCTCCTCTTTATCCTACCCGATGATTCCCTCTCCTCGCCTTCCTCATCCACTTTCCGGCCCTCCCCTCCAACCTCTCTCAATACCGCTTCATCCCCCTCTCTTCCCTCCTCTCCATTTATTTACTCCTCGGGTAATGGTCGTTCTATGGGTTCCTCAACTGGTTCCCTTTCTTTCATCCCTGCCTCATCTGCCACCTCCTCTTTTCTTTCTACCTCTACCGACGACTCATTTTTTTCCCTACCTCATCCTCTTCCGTCCTCTCCATTTGCGCCTCTACGGAAGGCTCCCTTTCCCTCTCTACCTCCACAAACCCCCCCTATGTTGTCTTTCATCCGACAGTGGCTCCCATTGAATTTGTAATAGCTTTGTTGCCTCCCTTTCCCTTGCCAACTCCTCCGCCGTCTTCCCTAATTTAACTCTCTCTTTCGCCGCCTCTCTATCCCTCTCGACCTCTTCCGGCAATACCTCTACCCTAGGAAAATTAGCCCTCTCACCCTCCTCCATTGGTATTTCTCCCGTTTGTGTTGTATCCTCTTGAGATTGGTTAGGGTTCCTTAGTATAAGAGGAAAACCGAACCGCACAAACCGCGCACTGCGTAGACGCTAGGTTGGCTTCTTCGTTTACCGCGTGGTTGGCCGTTTACCGCATGGTTGGCCGTTTACCACCCCTCGTGATGACGTGTCAGACTTAGGTGGGAACACGAGTGAGAGAACAAATGTTAACACAAAAGACATTGAGGTTTGTGAGAATGACCTACAAAAAAAGAACACCTGCAGCCTGTAGGTTTTTCAAAATTTTAAACACATGTTTACGTTAGATATGTATGTACAACTCATGACTATATAAAACATGTGTGAGCGTCATGACAAATTAATAGCGATGCGTATATTCAAAAAATGTACACATCGGTGGACAAAACGAAAAGTTCACGGAACACTTCGTCTCGTTTTAACAATACTCCAACATAGACGCTACGCCAAACGAAACGTTATTTCGACGTCTACAATTTTATACCGGACGCAAACATTCAAGCGACAACAACTTCGTCGCCCGATGAAAGCCGTCAACCAAACTTCAACCTAGTGAAACAACGACCAAGCGACGACGCAATCTCGTCGCTCATACATTACGACCTCACTACAGCGACGAGGCACTCTCGTCGCTTTTATGATAAACCAACAATATTCACATACAATATCATTGAATTATTGAAAAAGATAAAAATATTTCAAAGAAAAGAAAGATGGCATCAAGCTTAAAGAAGGGAAAAAAAGAAACAGAAAAATGGAATACCATCGTCATCAGATTCATAAAAATGAGAGTAAGGATATATGAGGGGACGGGAAAGGAGAGAAGAGGGAATAGGGAAGAGGTGGAGGGAGTGGTAGAGTGAGAGAGGCAATGACAGAGAGAGAGGGATAGGGACTGATATCGAATTGGAGAGGGAGAGGGGATTGGTGAGGGAGAGTGGCGGGCAGAGGGGAGTGGACAGTTAAAACGGGGGGGAGAGGATGACAGAAGGGGGATAGGGAGGGGGAACAGACGAAGTGAGAGGAGATCCGTGGTGAGATAGACGGAGTAGGGGGGGGAGAGGTATAAAGAGAGGAAGAATGCGAGAGAGGAAGAGAGGGAGATAAGGGGGGTTAGGGGAGAGAAGGAGGGAGGAGGGAGGGAAAAAGAGAAAAAGAGATGAGGATGGAGAAAGAGAGGGAGAGGGGACGAGGGGCGAGGTTTATGGAGGGGAGAGGTATAGAGGGCGGGGGAGGTAAAGGGAGGAGAGAATGAGATAAAGGGAAGGAGACAAGAGAGAGGGGTAATAAAAGGAGGGAGGAGGGGATAGAGGGATTGACATAGTGACGTGACATCGGGGGGGAGTGTCAAGGATGTAAACTGCCACGATTTATGCAAGA
This sequence comes from Zygnema cylindricum, assembly GCA_037447655.1. NCBI lineage: Eukaryota > Viridiplantae > Streptophyta > Zygnematophyceae > Zygnematales > Zygnemataceae > Zygnema > Zygnema cylindricum. Next base: position 39,541 of record JBBHKE010001846.1, on the reverse strand, counting down.
AGGACAAAGTTGAATGGTTATAACACTTACTACAACCATAGTCTCCCGTAAATTGTTTGGGGAACATCCTCACGGTCCTAGGAACGATTTCGTCTTCCCCGTTGAATTGTACGTCAGCGATCATGCAGTTGATTACTCGCATGCGAGTAATCTTCGTCGAAACATGTTGAGTTTTACGAGGTTTTAGAGGGAGCTTAACGAAACATGCACCCTCCTCTTCACGACCTTCGATCGGAACCCCTTCCTCGAAAGGCTCCCCATAAGGTAATTCTTCCCCATCGCTTCGCATTTGCGTCTCCTCCGAATCGCGGATGTCCCCCCTCCCGGAGTCAGTGTTAGCTGGGAATGGAGGGACACGAACATTTTTGGAGTTTCTCACAGCATAACTCTCGAAAAAATTAGTGATTGGGGAAGAGATTGGCCACATGTTGGTAAAAAATAACAGGTGACAGTTCAGGTAGGGAATGGATGCGGAGCAAACAAAGGTAAAGATAATACGAAAGACAATGGCTTAAGGTGAATAAGTTGTGGAATGGTTGTCAAAAAATAGAAATATATATATAGCAAATATGATACCCCAGAGAGAAGAAAGAGCGGGAAAGGTTTTTCATTCAAAAATACAGTTTTTAAATTTTCGGTTGAATTTTGGACGCCGCAACTTTTGAGAACATCACATAAAGGTATCTTTTGAAATTTTATTGTGAAATATTTTAAGAACGTCAAAAACAAGCGGGAATGTACGAAAATGAGCGCGGGTTTCAGTGGGAAAATACGCACGTGATAGGCGACGATGATTTTGGTGAAAACGCCATAAATAATGCAACATGTTAATGGATGTACGGAAATTTATTTGAATATGCGATGAGACGTTAATCCTGTTGTTGTTACATTGTGGTCGACAATTTTCAGCCATTATATTTAAGTGGGTTGAAAGCATGCCACGAGTAATGTTGGTCGTCCAATCAAATGACGACTTACAGATGACAAGTAGGATTTTTTTGTTTTATACCTCCATTTAGAATGAACTGTAACGCTAATACATGTTATTTTTCGTCGACGTTGACGCTATTAATTGTTATTTTTAGAATTACTACAACCGGAAAGCAATCAATTTAGCATTAAGACACTTATTAACGTTAAAACAACGACAAAATTAGAGTTAAAGCGAGGTAATAATGTGTATTTTACTACAACATACGTACAAGCGACGTCATTTTGAACGCAACAGCGTGCCGTGGTCAGTTCGAAATTCGTGCTTACGGGAAACATAACTGATCACACACTACACAATTCTTGGAGTCGTGTTAACATGTAATTGCGTAATTAATTTTCGGCAGACGCGGATGTCGCGAAAACGCTACGGCGTACGATTTGTACAAATCCGTACATACACATATTTTAGTGTTTATATATTATGGTGCGAGAATTAATACAAAAAAATATACAAATTAGAGTACACCGCCAATCGCTATTAGAGTCAAGGATTAAATAGAGTCAAAAAATAATTAACGTTATTGATTCTTATTTAGTGCCTGAGACGTGGCAGATTATGGTCCACGTCCTTAAATAGCGTTATTAATTCTATTTCTGGTTCTGGGGTCAAAATTTAGGGGCACCGTATTAGGGTGGCGTTCCATCAGACGAAAAGTGAGGTTGTTTACAAAAATCCAGACCTATCCGTACTATGCCGTACCTCTTATTTTGTTTTTATATGTGAACAACATTACAGAGAATCTTGCCAATATTCTCCAAAGGTCTGGGAGGTAACAATGACCGTTGGGTATTTTTTCGCGAAGCATTCGCTTCGAAAGTTTTTGTAAATGGTGATGTACGTTGAGGAGGTACATCACCATTTACAGGAAAAATTGAGCCGCGACACGTTGGATAATGAATGCACGTGTCACGACGGCAAACCAACGGAAATCGAAAAATTTCGCACATGATATATGCATTCAAAAAATCAACGGAAATCACGAAAGTGATCTCGTAACGAGCTTTCGTCGCGCTATTTTTGTTACCGGCCATTCGTCACACTATTTGTGGAAGCGCTCGTTCGTCACGCGAAAAAGCAGAAACCTTAAAAATAATGAACTGGCATCTGACAAGCGTTGCAAATAATGAGCTGGCATCTGACAAGCGTTTGCAAAGTGTACAAAATTTGTGTGGTACGATGCCCTGGTCCGCACGTACATGGTATGCAAATGACGATTTCGAGTTGAAGTTGGTCGGTGTAAAAAATATTTGACGATTTTCAATATACGATCTTATCTTACGTGGTACCATTCATTTCTGAGCACGTGGATTACAGACTCTGCGCGAGAGAACAGCGTTCAAAGTGTACACCGTGAATCGCTATTAGCGTAATAAAATAGATAGCGTAATGAAACAATTAGGGTAAGGTTCCATTAGGCGAAAAGTGAGGTTTGCTACTGGACCCCGTACGTATTCGTACATCACCGTACATATCCGTACCATTAATTTTTTTTTTGTAAGACGAAACATCGCTACTGGAAAGCTGTCGGGAAGCTCCAATGATGTAGGAGTGATTCCTGACCGTTGGATGTTTCACTATTATAGATCTGCGAAGCAATCGGGCACATCATCTCGTGGGCCCCAACTCTCCTCGCGAGGAGAGTTGGGGCCCACGAGATGATTGCCATTGGTACACGTCAAAAAATAAATACATATCTACTTTGATCGAGGGATCACAGGCGGTGCACGTCGTACAGGCCATGTGCCGCCTGCCACGACTGAATGCATGTCAGGTTGAAAATATCCTCGCACGCTCCGTCTGACATTCAAGGTTTTGCCGCGACCTTCAAAGTTTGACACTTCTTTTTGCCATTCCGTTTCGAAATTTCGATTTCTATTTTCAAAATCAAAATCTGGCCGAAAACTTTATGTTACAAATCATTAACTACACCGTGAATCGCTATTAGCGTAATGAAATAGATAGCGTAATGAAACAATTAGCGTACTTTACGGTAAATTGTGTTTTTTCGGGTACACCATGATACTAATTTATCATGTACTCTAATTTGTAAACTGCTTTGTAAAAATTTTCAGCACATAATATGTCCACACTAAAAAACAAATTTGTACGAAACTGTTCAAATCGTACGCCGTCGCGTTTTTTTGACATCTGCGTATGCCGGAAAATATTTACGCAATTATATATTATTATATTTTCTGTACTTTTAAATATAAAAATGTACGGTGTAGTACAGATATAACAGTCCGTACACCACACTATTTAAAAGGGAACTAAATTACAGTTATGAACCGCATTGAGCGGGGTACCTCAAATAACGTGCAAAAACATTTAGCGTACTTTATTCTATTTGAGATTTGCCCCAAAAAAAGGGGTACCCCAATTAGCGTCATGTACGCTAATAGCGATTCGCGGTGTACCTCCGGTCGTACAGATATTTCGTACAGATATCCCGTTTGTAGATTTTTTTAAGATTTTTAGAATCTGGACTGTAACTTATGTGGCGCCAATCATAATTGAGGAATGCTTGTTACTGGCCCGACATAATGGAGCGTACTTCCAGTAAACGCTGTCAGTAGACTTGTCCGTACTTTTACTGGGACCGCCTAATGGAACCTTACCCTTAGCGTACTTTACGGTAAATTGGGTTTTTTAGGGTACACAATGATACTAATTTATCATTAACTCTAATTTGTAAACTGCTTTGTAAAAAATTTCGGCACATAATATGTCCACACTAAAACATGCAGATGTACGAAATTGTTCAAATTGTACGCCGTCGCGTTTTTTTGACATCCGGCGTATGCCGGAAAATATTTACGCAATTACATATTATTATATTTTCTGTACATTTATATTTAAAAAGGTACGAAATAGTACGTATCTGACAGTCCGTACACCACACTATTTAAAATGGCACTAAATTACAGTTATGAACGTATTGAGCGGGGTACCTCAAATAACGTTCAGAAACATTTAGCGTACTTTATTCTATTTGAGAATTTGCCGAAAAAAAAGAGGTACCCCAATTAGCGTCATGTACGCTAATAGCGATTCGCGGTGTAGCATTCTGTAATGCTGTTTGTACGATTGCAGAATTTCCTGATGGAACGCCACCCTTAGCGTTATATACTCTAATAGCGATTAGCGGTGTACATGATAAATTAGTATCATGGTGTACCCGAAAAACCACAATTTACCGTAAAGTACGCTAATTGTTTCATTACACTCATTTTTTCATTACGCTAATAGCGATTCACGGTGTACCACCCTAAGAATCACACGTGTCCGAATAAATTTTAGGTCAAATTCCGTACAGTTCAGACGCCACACAAAGCCGCAGAAGACTCCGATGTCGGTTACCTGTCTCGAACAGACCAGTAACAGATTCGGCGTACGGATAAGGACCGTACGAAACCTGCCTGCTGAAACCAGCCCATGTTTAGTAGTGATATCTTAACGTGCGATCGTATTTTTCAACAGAAATGAGTTTAATGCGCATCGTCGTATACAATATAAATGAACAGTCCAGATGGATAGGCTTACAGAT
>JBBHKE010001846.1:0-30000 GCA_037447655.1 Zygnema cylindricum | reverse complement strand
ATTTATTATTTTTTTTTTCCAGATACATTCGAGAATCTCGATTGGACGGTATCGTGATTTTTGCCGACGATAGTTCGATTTTTTCGCCGAGTTTTTTCAAAGAAGCCCAAAAAGTAAAAAAATTCGGAGCCGCGGCAATTGGGGTACAAATACAATTAGGGTTTCCGGAAGTTTTCGGAGGAGGAGTTTCGACGACTGGCGAGAGTAAAAAAAAGCTCGAAAATTTCAAAAGTTTCGAAAATTTCGACCCGAAAGATCGACAAAATTCGAGGATTCCGGTCCAAAGTCCTGTTTGTAACGAAAACGGAACTTTATTAGGGTGGCATTTTTTCCCTCACTCTCCTCTTCAAATTTCCCAAAAATGGCCTATATACGAAGAAGGAGAGGGAGAAGAAATTTCAAAAAGTAGTAAAAGTTTCAATAACGAAAGGAATCAAATGGTTTGGACGAGCTTCGTTTTTCGATCTCGTCTTTTGTGGGACGATTCGGATTTTTCGGAAATATCGCATTTGAAAGGAAAAAAGGGGGAGAAGGAGAGGGAGAAGAAGGTAGAAGAGGCTGAGGGAGAGGGAGAGGGAGAGGACGAGGAGGGCCTTTGTCGACCTTGGTGGATTCGAAAATGGGGAGATTGGGCAGAAAATCGAGAAAAAAATGAGGTTTTGTCAAAAATTTCGAGTGGGGATCTTTTGCGACGAATGGTAAAAGACGAAAATTTTGTCGAACCGATGGGAGGTTGTGGGAGAGAAATTTTGGGATGGTGGTTAAGGGCCGAAGCTCGGTCAGACGGAAAATTTTACAGCAGGTACTTTTTTTTTCCTCCACGTTTTTTTTTTTTTTTTTCCCTCTCCTTTTTTTGATTTTTTTTTGTCGTCGTTGTTGTTTTGGGTCTCTTTTTCGCAAAGGAAAAATAACAAAAAAAACTGTTTCGAAAATGAGAGAATAAACAAATTTTTATCAACCGCACTATTTACGGTGCCGTTATTTGTTTTTAAGGATCGAATCGAGTTTTGATCTCGATGAAACAAATTGACAATAAAGATAAGTGTTTAGATTAAAAAATGTGAGCAATCCGCACTAATTTCAGTTTTCTATTTTTTTATTTATTTTTGTTAATAAAGGTGGCGAATTCCAGAGCTTCCGATTACAGTTCCGGCGAAATCAACACCCTGGCCTCTCCCTCTCTCTCCTCCCCTCCCTTCTGTAAGAGGGAAATCGAAGTCGTCCTCCTCTTCCTCCTCTTCGAAAAAAGTCAACGGAAAGGAAAAAGTCAAATCGTCGAGTTCGACAAAAAAAGAAAAAGCCGAAAAAGTTGCGAAAGTTGCAGCAAAAGTGGTAAAGGATAGGGAGGGAGAGAGGGAGGGAGGGAGGGAGAGGGAGAGGGAGAGAAAAGTGGGGGAAGTACAAAAAGAGGTAGTCAAAATAGTGGAGGTTAAGACGAAATCGGAGGCGAGAGAGGCTTTACACACTCTCCAGGAAATTGCGGAAACGGTGGAGAAGGAAGAAAGGGGGAAAATAGAGGGAGAGGGAGACGGAGAGGGGAAGAGAAAAGGAGAGGGAGAGGTGGGACGGAATTTGAAGGAGATTGATGGGAAAAGAGGGAGGAGAAGGAGGATATTGCAGGAGGTGGTGGAGAGGGAAGCGGAGAGTGAAGGAATGGGATGGGAGGGAGAAGGGGAGGGAGAGAAGAGGGAGGGGAAGGAGAGGGAGGAGAAGGGGGAGGAAGAGAGTAAGGGAGGTTTGAGTCTGGGAAGCATAAGTGTTAGGGAACATGTGGAGGAAGGAGATATGGGAAGGAGGGAGAGAGTGGAGGGATTTTTAGAGGAGGGAGAAAGGATACGGGAAGACTGCGAGAGGAGAGAGGAGAGAGGGGAGAGAAGTAATGTTGATAAAACAGAAAAAGGAAGTAAAAAAGATGGAAGAAATTTATCGGAGGTGTTGAAAAGAGAAGGATGTATGAGGAGGAAGGTTCCAGATAAAGGAGGAACAAAAAAGGAAGGAGAGAGGGAGTTTTGGAGGGAGAGGTAGAGAGAGAGGAGGAGGAGAATGAGGAGAGGGAGGAGGAGGAGATGAGGGGGAGAAGGAGAGGGGGAAAAATGATGAGGAGGAGTGGGAGGAGAATGAGGAGAATGGGGAGGAAGAGGACGAGAGATTGGAGAGAGGAGAAATTGGAGAGGAAGGAGAGGTTGGAGAGGAAGGGGAGGGAGGAGAATGTGAAGCGAGGAGGAGGAGAGGGAGAGAGAATTCATTTTTTGTCATAGAGTTCCTTTTCGACTACATTTGGATTAAATTTTAGTAACCGCAAATTTTAATGGTTTTAATAGTGTAAAGAACAACTAGAGAGGGAGAGAGAGAGAGAGAAAATCAAAGAGAAAGAGAGAGGGGAGAGAGAGAGAGAAACATAGAGAAAGAGAGAGGGGGAGAGACACAGAGAGAAAGAGGGGGAGGGAGAGAGTAAGAGGGACAGAGAGGGAGAGGGGCGGAGAGGGAGAGGGAGGAAGCGATAGTTATTTTAGGGCAAACCACATGTAATGTTGCCAAATTGGTGAGTTTACACAGTAGGACTTGTGTGAGTGATTTCTTTTTTCTTCACAAAATTATTTTTTAAAACTTAACGAGTCGATCCATTTTTAGTTTTTTTTTTTTTTTTTTTTTTTTAAAAAATTATTTTTTAAAACTTAAAGAGTCTATTCTTTTTTTGTTTTTTTTTTTTTTTTTTTTTCGTCAGGAATAGTGAGGTCTCTCCTAACAATTATTAGGGTTCCACAATGTTGGGAGTTTTTTTTGTGGGATTTTGATGTTAAGATCTATTCAAAGTTTTGGAAGGATAAAAAGTAAAAAAAAAATACGATTCAAAGGAAATAATGTTTGTGAAATACTGATATCATGTTTGATGAATGTTTTATGTTTTCCAAAACCCAAAAAAACTCAAAAAACCTAAAAAACCACGTTGTGAGTATGTTCGATGAAACGACCAAAAAAAAAAAAACAACACGGAAATTTATCTGACATTCGTGATAATTTTGAGGCCATACTTAATATCAACATCAATTTAATTTCATTCGTTTTTTCTTCGGTTCACATTCATTTAGAGGTAAATCTCAGAATTATTATTTGATTAGTTACTGAAAGAGTTATCTTCGAGTGGGTATAATGAGAGTGAGATCAAGTTTTCAAGTCTAATTCAGGAATTTGGTTGGTATATTCATTTTTACAAACCTCCAAAGCAAAATAGTAATGGTGTATCGGTAAATTTTCTATTGCGATAATTCTGATGACGGATATTATCAGTTATTGAATGGCGAAAAGGTCTTGATATATCGCTCCGGGATGAATAAATGTTATCGCCGATATAAATGTAAATGTATAGAAATACCACACTACACCGTGTATGACTATTAGTTTTACTAATTTTTTCGCCACTTTAAACATCTTTCCACCGTGCACACTTGCCCGATTTTCGAATGGCGACCGCCAATAAAAAGGTGAGAATATTGCCTTTCAATCACAATCGTCGGGTCCATAATCCGACAAGCGTATACGGAAAAAATACATTATAAGTATAAAAAAAACATTAACACTAATAGCGATGCACGGTGTAGTACTGTACATTGTTTCGTATAGTATTGTATACAGTGGATAGAATGTCATATCAAGTATATAACAATTGGATCTGTATTTGTACGGAAACGTGTTATGGTCTGCGCAGCACGCACTTACAAAAAAGTCGTAGCAATGAAAACCAAGTCAAATAATCGCGATGTTTTTTTATCGGCATATCGGAACGATATGTCTGTCAAATATCGCAATTGTTTTCCAAGCGATATGCCGTACTCACATATCGCCTACCAGTTGGTTAAAAAAAGGTACATATCCATTATCGGTAAGACTCAACTTATACAAAATAGTGGTTCGTGTAGTCCGATGGTTTACCGTCGCGATTTCTTAATGAAGCTTATTATTATTAGACAGATTATTATTTTTATTATTAAAAGGGACGTTATTATACATACTAGAAGGAAGGATGTATATATGCACAACGGACAGGTGGAATAATAGGGAACACAAATTATGGATATTAGGGGGTGTCCCCATGTATCAAAGTATCGACTTTTCCCAACCGTTTTGCCCCAAAATTCCAAGAACTTTGAGAAAAACTTTAGCCGTACGAGAAAATCATTTTTACCAAAGGACAGTGAACGTCAATTCGATACTATGAATGTACTGCATGTTTGTCGACATATGAACGCATTTTGGCCTTTTCCTCTTTTCAAGCCTCGGGCAAGAGAATCCAGCCAATCAAAAAACTTCATAAAAAATCACCTCGCGAGGGTGTTTTCAGGTCAAGTATTGCCCAAACAGCGAATGAAAAACGACGCACGCGTCCACGAGTGGGAAAATTTTAGGATGAGGGAGAGTAATCACTATTTTCTCCTTGCCCGTCACGCGCATGTACGGAAAAGACAAGCATGTTCGGAAAAAAATCTCGAAGGGTCTTAGACCTCCACTTTCATTCATGGGTTATTTGCACAATTTTGCGCCGTCATCGCCTCTCCCCTCCCCCTCTCAAACTATCACGTTTATCTCACTCTTATTAAAATGAGACACAACAGTACTGGTATGAAATGAAAGATATTTGCAAAATAATTATTTTGACTACATTAATGTATATTTTTATGGCAAGTCGAGTGAGAAAAGTCGAAAAAACAAAATTGAGTAGCCATCGCCGAAAGTTCTTGAATATGTTGCAACTTTGAGACCTCCATAGGTTCGGAGAGTAGGCAGCTCATACGAAGCCTTTAGGATAACCGTGACCCCTTTGTGTTTCAGCAAGAATAAATGACACCCTAGCAGACAAAAACTATGACCACCTTCACCCTGTGAAGGCAATACTCCCCTGGGTCGATAGCAAAAAGAATCTCTGAATTTGCTCCTTTGGGCAGTAAGTTATGGTGGGTCAAAGTTGACCTTTTGTACAGAAGCTCTCTCGCAAAGAGGGTCCTATCTGCCAAAATTTTCTAAGTCTTAACTCTCTCTAAAGCTCTATCTACTGACCTACGACACCAATCATAATAATGTGTCGTACAGAAAGGTACAGGTGTCGGTGTACTTTCTGTACGAACATTATACGACAAGGCCAAAAAGTCGACACATGTCATATCTAGATTGGTTCCTGTAATTCCGGAGATGCCGCAATCCAATGTGATTGTGCCACGTGTCATTCGATGTGGCGATGACCGCAAACCGCCATAATCTTATTCCGCAATCTCGGCTTACTTCTTGGTCGTCCGATCGAAACCGGGTTTCAATCTTAGCCGTCAAAAATTCTTGCGCGGTATTTATTTCACACTTGAAACAAATGGGACATATTCGTTTCGAGATGTTTCGTATCCCATACAATATAAACTGTATCTATGTCCTAATATTACGTTAAATGAAATAGTCTACTTGTAAACATTTATATAGTTATCAAACCTTATACTACGTAACATTGGTCTTAGACTAATTGGATAGAACTACCGGCTAACAACGACTTTGACGGACAACGGGTACTAGGTTCAAATCATAGGTCCATCAAGTACCATTTTGGTAAATCTACCAATCTACTGTCTGTCTCCCTTTGGATAGCATAGGAAGCCATGGCTCTAGCTCCCTCTCCAACTTTCAGTGAATGGGACAAGTGTGGGAGCTGAAGAGACGAGTTAGAGGCAGACTGCCTCTGCTTCTTCTCTGCATTTAATCTTTTACAAAACCTATAAAATACTAAAAGAACCTTTAATTTCTACATATGTGACGTCGACGTTGTCAGAAGTGAGCATGGCGTCACTTGTCACAAAACCCCAAACGTCTACAATGTCACAAAATTACAAAAATCTAGCTGTTTACAACTGTCGTTGTTTTTGTTGGCGTCACCAATTTCGTAGTCGTCTTCAACCGTCACAAAGCTGTACCTACGTCTACAACCGTAACATTTCAAAGTTCCGATTTCATTTTCGCACTTTGGGACTTTCTTCAAAGTAGTACGGAGAATCTTCACTAGAGTCCAAAATACTTTATCAAAGTACTAATTACATAGGGACACCCCCTTCGCGTCAACCGCTCTTTTCGCCATTTACTTCAAATTTTGCGATTTCAATTTGAAAATATAACATCGGAGGGTGAAAAAATGAGAATTCAACGTCTCATCTCAGCCGTTAGATTAATAATCTAACGAGTGTGCACGATGAAAAAGCCTACATGGCGATATGTACACTCACATTGACATTGATACTGGTTTGATGAAACATGGGTATACAATAGACTGTGTATCCCTATTAGTGATTTAGTGTTGATAACATTTTTGCCACTTAAAACATCTTTTATCCATTCACAATCATCCGATTTTCACTTGGAGACCTCAAATGGGGAAGTGAGAATCGTGGCTTTCAATTGCAGCCGTCAGATCTATAATCCGTAAAGTGTGTACGGGGAAATGATGTTTTAAGTAGCAAAAAAGCATTAACACTAATAGCGATACACGGAGTACTGTACATTACAGTATAATAGTTGTACGAGCGAAGATTACCAGAGTTATCGTAACGCCGTTATGTACAGATTTTGTTTTTTCCACCCTTCCTATTCATAACCTATTCCCACCGGAAAAAAATTCACTTGTGCAACAAACGAGCGTTCGAATAATGTGCGGCTTTCCGAGCACCGACTTTGTTGTTCTCAGAAGTTCTCGGAAAACTGTACAATAGAACTTCCTCAAAATATTTGGTTCCACCACAGAATGCAAAGTTAGAATATGACTGTTGGATAACATTCCCCACTTTGACTTTCCCTTAGAAATGCAGCCACCCTGGCAAGCAAAAACTCTGACCAGCTACACCCCTGTGTAGCCTGGACTCCCCTGAGTCCGCAGCAAAAAGAATCACTGAAAATGGTCAAGTAAATTAATAGTTATGGCTGGCCAAAGTTTGCCATTTATACAAGGTGCTCTCTGGGAGAGGGGCCGCTACCTGTAATCTTCGAAGTTGCCACGATCCAATGTCATTGTACCACGTGTCATCCTACGTGGCGATGACCGCAAACCGCCGCGATTCTCTTCCGCGATCTCGGCATCCTTCCCGGCCGTACGATCAAAACTAGATTTTAATCGTAGCCGTCATAAATACTTGCGCGGTATTTGTTTCGCTATCGAAACAAAATGCGCGATATCTGTTTCTTTTCTGTACCGTACTCCGTACTCTACATAACTGAATCTATGCATCCCGAGTAAAGTTTCAGTTGAATGAATTAGTCTACGTGTAAGCCTATATATAATTATCAAACCGTATATCATTTAACAACAGTATAAACTAAACGGTTAAGGCTAAAGTCTAATTTGGCGGTCGGCAGGTACCCGGATCAAATCTCCGGTCCGTCATACATTTTAGGTATCAAGACTTGCCTTCCTCTCCTCTTTGGACAGCCTAGGCAGCCATGGATCTAACTCCTCCTCAAGTCTTTAGTGACTGCGACAAGTGTGGGGACTTGAGTGAAGAGTTAGAGGCAAGCTGTCAGTGTCTCTTCTTTTGTCTTTTATTTTACAATCTCTAGACCTAGAAAATACTTAAATTTCAACACTCCCCTTATTTTCTAGTCTACTTTACTTTCAACTCCCTTCAAAAACAACAAATACATTTATATATATTTTCCTTTCCTTTTTCCTTTTTTCTTCATGAAGCTTCAAGCGAATACTTTTATATTTAAGAAAGTGTATTAGATGACCAAAAATAATTTCATCTTGTTGATCATACATTTTATTTTGCATGCCACTTTTCATAAATCTGATCAAAGATTTTATCCACCTTCTCCCCTTTTCATCCAACCAGAATCTACTTTCCCTTTTTGCATTTCCAACAGTCAGCCCCATCCCCAACCTGCAACACATACCCGGATGATAACCCTTTTACAGGCACATCTTCACAAGTGACATCACACCAAATAGTGATGTCAAATCCATCCACCCCCAAATATTCCCAAAAAACACTAGTCCCCACTAAGTTCCTCATAAGATCTACATCTTCCGTATTCATATTTTTATCCATGATAATTACCCCATTTCCTGAACTTTCCTCACTCTTTCCCATGGAATTCTTTCCACTATCACTTTCTATTTTAATTCCCAATAAATATTTTTTCTCCCCTAAACCTTTAGTCAAATATTTCTCTTCTCCCCTATCCTTTAAAACCCCCTCTAGAATTAATTCTCCCCTTTCCTCGGAATCCATTGAAGTCTCCTTTTCCGACCAGTTTTTTGTTTCCAAAATATCTATGAAACAATCCTCAATATTTTGAACTCCTTCAAGTACCTCCTCTCTCTTTACTTCCCTTATACCTCCAAAAGCACACTGTTGCTTTCGTGGAATTTCTGTGTGCTTTTCTCTCTTCCCCATACTACTAATCCGGAGAAGCTCTAAAATATCTTCATCCTCTTTCTCCTCTTCCCCTTCTTCCTCCTCATCCACATTCCAACTTCTAAGGTTTTCCAAACAAGGGCATTCCTCCATATAATGACCCGGTTCCCTACAAAAGAAGCAAAACCCCTTTTTCAAAGCTCCCCTTTCTTTTCCTCTCCCTCTCTTTCCACCAAAGTTCCAATAAGATTTACCTTTGTCTTTCTTTCTCTCATCACGCTTCCGCTGGTCACCACCGTTCCTCTCATCACGCTTCCGCTCGTCACCACCGTTCCTCTCATCATGCTTCCGCTCGTCACCGCCGTTCCTCTCATCACGCTTCCTCCAATCACCACAAGCTGAAAATGCATTGACCCTGTCCTTTCCCCTACGAAGCTCCAAAGTGCTTTCCTTCACAAGAATTATCCCCATGGTAAAGCTCCAAGTCCATGAGGAGCCATCCATTGCCTGCATACGACAAATGATGTTTTCGTACTCATCTGGGAGTTTCATAAGTAGTGTATTAATCTTACTCTCCTCAGATTCTACATATCCCGCACTAGTAAGCTCAACGTATAACGCAGCAATATCATTGCAAAACTCTATCATGCTACCGCCTTTATAAACGTAGGCATCTATTTCCTGTTTTACTAATTGCTGCCTCTGAATAGTCTCACTCTTATAAATCTGAATTAATGCTTCCCATATCTTTGAAGCTTTGGTTAGACTTAAAAGAGTGATAGCTATCGACTTAGACACATATCTAAGTATGAGATGTTTTGCTATAGTGTTTTTGTATTCCCATATTTTTGTGTCATTTTCTTTAGTTTTAATCCCTACATGTGGTACCATAGTTGAGAGCCTAGCTCCCCTCACCATAGGTGTCCTATTTTCCTTCTCCCCTATTTCTTTATCCACGGAAAGATTTTTCCCTTCACCTTCCGTTGCATCTGAGCTCCGGTTGATATTCTTGGCAGCCTCAGATGAATCTCCATAGTAAGCTCCTCCAAAGCCAGGTGGCGGACATCTCACTTGTCCCGAAACAATTCCCCATAAGTGTTTCTCAAAAAGCAATCCCGCCATTGTAAACTCCCAATAGGTGAAGTTTGTTCCATCGAACATAGGCACCCTAGATGGTGGGCCCATAACCTGAAACTCTGAGACCTCCATTGGCCCTCAGAGTAAGCAGATCAAAAAGAAGCTTATCTAGATAGTGCCGACTCCAAGTTTATATAAACCCAAATGACTGACCCCTTGACAATCAGAACCCGAATATAGATTCACCCCAGTGAAATAAGACTTTCTGTGTGCTCAGTTCCACCACAGAATGCAAAGTTAGAATATGACTGTTGGATAACATTCCCCACTTTGACTTTCCCTTAGAAATGCAGCCACCCTGGCAAACAAAAACTCTGACCAGCTACACCCTTGTGTTGCCTGGACTCCCCTGAGTCCGCAGCAAAAAGAATCACTGAAAATGGTCAAGTAAATTAATAGTTATGGCTGGCCAAAGTTTGCCATTTATACAAGGTGCTCTCTGGGAGAGGGGCCGCTACCACCTAAATTTTCTAAGTCCTATCTCTCTCTAAAACTTTATCTACTGACGTACGGCACCAATCAAATTAATGTGTCGTACATAAAAGTACAGGTGCCGGTGTACTTTCTGTACGGCCATCGTACGACATGGCCAAAATGTCGACACATGTCATATCCGGATTTGTTCTTGTAATCTTCGAAGTTGCCACGATCCAATGTCATTGTACCACGTGTCATTCTACGTGGCGATGACTGCAAACCGCCGCGATTCTCTTCCGCGATCTCGGCATCCTTCCCGGCCGTACGATCAAAACTAGATTTTAATCGTAGCGGTCATAAATACTTGCGCGGTATTTGTTTCGCTATCGAAACAAAATGCGCGATATCTGTTTCTTTTCTGTACCGTACTCCGTACTCTACATAACTGAATCTATGCATCCCGAGTAAAGTTTCAGTTGAATGAATTAGTCTACGTGTAAGCCTATATATATATATATATATATATATATATATATATATATATATATATATATATATATATATATATATATATATATATATATATATATATTTAGGGAGGAACAAATCCATTTAACTAAAAGTGTATACTGCACGCATCTATGAAAGTACGAAGTACGGTTCTATTTCAAAACGGATACCGCGCATGTTTTGACAGCGAAACAAATGTCGCGCAAGTATTTATAACGGCTAAGATTGCGTCTCGGTGCAAATCCAACGGCGAACATCATAACGGAAATTTCAAAGTGATCACTTTGGCGTTTTGTGACGTGGCATGACCTTTAGCCACGTGGAGAGATGACATTCGGTCATGGGAATTCCGAGGAATTTACGGACGAGTGAAAAGCACACACGCGTCCGCTTAATAGCCTTATCGTACATAGGCCGTACAAAAGGTACACCGGCAGTAGTACTTTTTGGTACGGTACAGTAATCTGATTGGTCTTTAGTTTAGTAGATAGAAGTTATTAGAGGGAATAAGGACTTAGAAAATTTTGGTAGGTAGCCACCTCTCCCTTTGAGAGTTTGTACAAATTGCCATTTTTACTGCCTCATAACTTATCGGCTGTTTGGTCGTTTTCAGTGATTCTTTTTGCTACGGACTCAGGGGAGTCCAGATTGCACAGGGGTGCAGTCAAGCTGTCATTTTGCCTTCTAGGACAGCAGTGGTTGTGGCTTGAAGTGGGTTAGTTAAATAGTATCTAGAGGCTTTCTGTATTCTCTGGTCTAATGGAGGACACAGAATTCCAACAAGTGGAAAAGTGACATGCGTAAAATCAGTGGCCTTGTCGTTCACAGGCCGTACAGAAAGGACATCGGCCGTAGTACCTTTCTGTACTTTACAGTTATATGATTGGTTCATACTTTAGTAGATAGAGGATGTGAGATGGGTTTAGGACTTAGGAAAATATGGTAGGTAGTCACCTCTCTCTAAGATAGCTTTGTATAAAATTGGCATTTTTGCCGGCTCATAACTTATCGGCTGGTTGGCCGTTTTCAGTGATTTTTTTTGCTACAGACTCAAGGTAGTCCAAGATACGCAGGGGTACACTCACACTGTCAGTTTGCCTTATTGGGAAGTATTGGTTGTGGCTTGAATCGGGTTAGCTAAAAACTATCTAAAAGCTTCCTGAATTCCGTTTTCCAATGGAGGATATATAATTCCAGGTTATGAAACCACCCTCTAAGGTACCCACCTTCAATGGATCTGGGTTCATCTATTGGGAAGCCATGATGATGGGGGCTTTGTGCAAAAAACGATACTGGGGTATCGTCAGTGGACAAGTGAAACGTCCACCTTCGGGAACTCCACCAGGATTTGGAGGAGTAAGGATTCCTACAGCAACGACTGCTTTAACGGAGGAGGCAGATGATGGGGACAAGAGTGTGTCTGAAAAGGGGAAAGGGAAGGAGACACCCCTCACTTCTATTGCCACGGCACAAGGAGCGGCGGTTGTGAAGACTGTGGAAAACGATACTCAAATGTGGGAAGACGTAAACATGGCTACTAAGAACTTCATTCTAAGACACCTCACTCAAGCTTTGGCCATCCCTCACCTTCACATTTACAAGGCCAAAGAGTTGTGGGTGAATTTGGTGGAGATCTATAGAGTTGGTATTATTCAGGAGCTCCAGTTGGCTGAGTAGAAGCTAGTGAGTTACACTTACAAAAGAGGAAAGATGTTAGACTATTGTAATGATCTTTCTTGTTTATATATGGAGATGGAAAGTGCCGGGTGGACAAGTACAATGAAGATGAAAGTTAACACTCTCATCATGAAGTTACCAGACGAGTACGAGAACATAGTGTACCGAGTACTGGAAATGACTAATAGTTCATGGAAGTGGAATATAGTGGTCCGGATGATACTTCTGCATGAAAACACCATGGAGATCAAGAGATGAGGAAAGAGCATTCAAGCTTTAGCTGCAAGAGGGGACCGATGGGGGAAGGATCCGAAGAAATCGTACAAAGGGGAAAGAGATCAGTTTAAAGGATCGAGCCCCCAAGAGGACTTTTGTCATTTTTGCAAAAAACAAGGACACGTTATCGCGGATTGTGTCAAGCTGTCGGAGTTGAGGCTCCAAGAGAACCGTATAGGGGGTTCTTCCGGAGGGAAGAAAAAGGCAGTTGTGGTCGCAAAGGCGGCAGGAGAAACCGAGGATGAGTCCTCTGAGGAGGATGGGGAGCTTCTTTTTGACAAGAGTCTGGAGGAGAAGGAGATCACTCGGAGACAGAAGTGTGCTCTTAGAGCAATTCAGGAAGCTCCACAAGAAGAATGGATCATCGACTCAGGTGCATCCATGCATATGTGTCCTTATAAGCAACTTTTCACTAAGCTAAGAAAGATCCTTACTGTAGAGATAGAGTATTGAGATGGGAGAGTGGTTAGTACAGATCTAGTGGGGTCAGTAGATCTGAAAGTCTTAGTGGAGGGTAAGACTTTTATATTCACATTCTCAGATGTACTCTACATTCCTCAGTTGAGTAAAAATATTGGCTCTACATCTGTATTAGATGACAAAGAGTTTGATACCTTCACTACAAAATGAGTCTTTCCAGCTAAGTATGGTGATGAAGTCTACTTCACGCCACATAAAGGTAGCCAAGGCATGTTTAGGCTTAACTCTAGTAATGAAAAGAAGAATGCTTATGATGTTTGTGTTCCAAAATTGATGATTTGGCATAAGCGGTTGGGTTATGTGTATTTGGATAGGTTGAGGGAAATGAAGAAGCTTGGTGTAGCAGAAGGCATTTAGTTTGGTGATAATGAAATGGTGGATGATTGTAGTGGATGTGCTCAAGGAAAAGCTCACAGACTTCCTTTTCCCAAAGCCGTCGCATATAGGGGGGAAAAGGTACTAGATGTAGTCCACGCAGATATCTAAGGACCTGCAAGAGTGCCTTCCGTTGGAGGGAAGAGGTTTATGTTAACAATAACCGATGACTTGTCTAGGTACTCTAAAGTCTACTTCCTAAAAACAAAGTCAAAAACACCAACTTATTTCAAAGAATATAAAGCCTAGGGTGAGAAGTTGCATGGAACCCCCATTAAGAGAATAACGAGTGATAATAGGCGAGAATATATCTCTAACCAGTTTGAGGAATACCTGAGAGATGAGGGAGTTCAACACCAAAAAACTATACGGTATAATCTAGTACAAAATGGGGTAGCTGAAAGATTGAACCGAACTCTAGGCGATAGTGTATGTAATATCTTGGCTGACAAGAAAATAGGAAAAAGATTTTGGGCAGAAGCCATTTACTCTGCCAACTACATCAAGAATAAAGTCCTTACCTCAGCCGTAAAGGGAATGACACCTTATGAGAGATGGGTTGGAAGGAAACCAGATATCTCACACCTTAAAGTATTCCGTAGCAAAGTTTACAGTCTTGATACGGATAAGAAAAACTGGAAACTAGATGCTAAAGGCAAACCTGGTACTTTGTAGGATATGATAAGGATGTCAATGGATATAGAGTCTACAACTTAGCAAAGCAAGATATTATTTTGGTCAAACACCTAGATGTCATGGATAAAGGGAAGTCATTTGACCCCTTCAAATATACAAAGAAGATAAAAATCAGTTTTAAGTCTGAAAGCGAAGAGAGTCGTGTCTTTCCCGAAAAGGACATGAGTGAAACTGTGATTGCAGATTCACGGGAGATCCAAGATACAAGAGATCTACCGGACACCTCACATAATCATATGGACTTCGAGGAGAAAGAAGAGGAGGAACTGCAACCGTCTTCCATGGATAGGGGAGGCGATGAGACAGTAGGGAGAAATGCAATACTTCCCTCCATCCTAGCTTCAGAGTTTGAGGGAGGTCGAAAGAGCATCAAATGGATACAAGAAAAACAAACCGCTAACAAGGCAACTAAGGTATCTCACCGTGATGTGCCTCAGTCATAATGAAAGAGAGTGAACATTTCGGAGAAAGAGAGATGGATTAGAGCCATAAATGATGAGATGCTTCCATCATGGAAGCAAATACTTGGGAACTAGCGGATTGTCCTCCAGACATAAAACTTATTGGTTGTCAATGGGTATTCAAACTAAAACGGAACCCAGATAATATCATTGAAAGATATAAAACTTGTTTGGTAGCAAAAGGGGTCACCCAAAAACAAGGGATTGACAATGAGGAGACGTTTGCTCCAGTTGTTCGGTTCCCATCAATAAGGATTATCCTCAGTCAAGCAGCAGCGGAAGACATGGAAATTTATCAGATGGATATTAAGACCGCATTTCCCAATGGTGGGTTAGAGGAAGAAATCTGCATGCGGCAACGAGAGGGATTTGTGGAGAATGGGGAAGAGAGCAAAGTCTGGCTCATAAAGGCGTTATATGGACTTAAACAGGCTCCCCGACAGTGGAATAAGAAACTAGATGAGTTTCTCACTAATCAGGGATATATCCGGATCAGCTCTGACCATTCTATCTATATGTTTGAAGATGAGAATGGTGTGATTTTTATTGCAATTTATGTGGATGATCTACTGGTGTTAAGTAAGTCTTTGGAAAAAAACAATAAATTAAAAAAAGATGTTAGAAGCAGATTTGACATGAAGGATTTGAGGGAGGCAAGTTATATTTTGGGAATTCAAATGGAAAAAGAAAGGGGGAAAGGGATCATTAAACTTACTCTGAAATAAGTAATAGGTAATATGCTTGAGAAATTCCAAATGGAAAAAACAAATAGTTGTACCACTCCCATGGACTTGAAGAAAGTAAGTGATGGGAGTGTAAAGGGAGGAGTGATAATCCTAGATGATCAAATAAGTCCAGAAGAGAGAGAGTTTATGAAGTCTATCCCTTACAGGCTGGTTGTAGGAAGTCTAATATACTTGATGAATTGTACCAAGCTAAACATAACGGCAGCAGTTGGAGTACTCAGTAGGAGTCTTAATGATCATAGGAAAAGAAAGTGGGAGGCAGCGAAGAGAGTCACGAGATATCTGGTAGGAACCAGAGAGTTATGGTTCCATTTGGGAGGGGAGCACACTAATATCACTACTTGGAGTGATGCCTGTTATGGGGATGCACCTGTGAGAAGATGCACTTTTGGGTATGTGTTGTATGTGAAAGAAAGTTTTTAAAACTATATCTGAGAATGGAAAGAAAACATTGAGTAAGAATGGGAAAATAGCTGCAGAGGGATTTGCTGGAGGAAACAATTTGTATCGGTTGAGTCTTGCAAATGATAATGAGAATGATGTTATAAACTCAAGTGTAATCAGTGATTGTGATTTATGCCATTAACGTTTAGGACATGTGAATAATGATAGATTAGAAAAAATGGTAAATCAAAAAATGGTGGAAGGTGTAAAACTAAGTCAAAAACCACCATCAAATGTATTTGATGGTTGTGCAATGGGAAAAATTTATAAGTTGCCTTTCCCTTCGCAAACTGATCATAGAAGTAGCAGGGTGTTAAAACTAATTTATTCAGATGTATGGGGGCCATCTAGGTATCCATTTGTGGAGGGTGCTAAGTTTATGCTTACCTTTACTGATGACTGTGTTTCTCTATGACCTTTACTGATGAGGGAAAAAAAGTAAATATATTTAGTCAACGTAGCGATGAAAAGAAAGATCGAAGTGTTGATTATATCTTTTTAGAGGAAAATCCCATGTTTTTCAAGAAAATATAGAAAATGCATCTTCATCAGCTCAAAGTGACTTGCAATCATCTACTCCACCAGAAACAGGAAGTGTTATGCTGGAAAGAGTTGCAGACTCTCCTCTACCTCAAGCCGAAACTGAATCACAAGAAGAATCACATGTATCGAGGAGGAGGACCCAACCATCTATACTAGCGATAAAATTTCCAGGTGGGGTTAGGCGAAGTGCGCGACTCAGGGGAGAAAATGCAGCCTTTGCTCACTCAGCACACACAGAAGAGCCTCTAACGTTGACGGAAGCTTTTTCGAGTAATGAAATGGAACACAGGGTGGAAGCGGTCAATTAAGAAATGAAGTCCATCATGGAAGCCCAAACATGGGATCTGGTGGAACTTCCCCCAGGAAGAAACGTTATAGGAAGTAAATGGGTGTTTAAATTAAAATTGAACCCAGATAATACCATAGACAGGCATAAGGCTTGCTTGGTTGCTAAGGGATATAATCAAAAGAAGGGGATAAATTATGAAGAAACTTTTTCACCGGTTGTAAAGTTTCCATCTGTCCGCATCTTACTTACATTAGCTGCCATAGAGGATTTTGACATCCACCAAATGGATGTCAAAATTGCCTTTTTGCATGGTGATTTAGATGAGGTCATTTATATGAAGCAGCCTTAGGGTTATGAGGAAGCACGAAAAAAAAATCTTGTGTGCAGACTTTTAAAATCTTTGTATGACCTAAAACAGGCCTCTAGGCAATGGAACCAAAAGTTAGATGAGGTCTTGACAAATTGGGATTTACTAGAATTAGTTCAGATTATTTAGTATATGTGATGTGTGGTGATAATCCCGATGAGGTGATATTCATTGCTCTGTATGTTGATGATTTGCTGCTAATTAGTAGGAACAAAAAAGGAATTGCTAGAGTAAAACATGCTCTTAATTCACAATTTGAAATGAAGGATCTGGGTGAGGCTAATACATCCTTGGAATACAAGTTGAAAGAGATAGAGAAAAGAAAATCATTAGGCTAACTCAAAAAAAAACGATAGGAAACATGTTGGAAAAATTTGGCTTGGCTGATGCCAATGGTTGTGCAACTCATATGGATTATAAGCAAAAACTTGAAGGAATGGAGCATGAGTTTGGAGTTATAATAGATGAGGAAATCAGTGCAGAAGAGCAAAAAATTATGTCCCAAGCACCCTACAGACAAGCAGTAGGAAGTTTGATTTACTTCATGAATTGCACTAGGCCCGATATAGCTGCAGCTATTGGTGTGTTGAGCACAAGTCTACAAAATCCACGAAGGAGAGATTGGGAGGCAGCAAAAAGGGTCTTAAGATATCTTGTTGGGACCAAAAATCTTTAGCTTACTTTAGGAGGGGACAAGGTTAGTATAAACACTTGGAGTGATGCTAGCTATGGTGATGTGCCTAGTACGAAGTCTACCACTGGGTATGTCATTCAGATTGGAAGTGGAACTTGTAGTTGGAGTAGTAAAATTCAAAAAGTCACGGCTCAATCTACTATGGAAGCCGAATACATGGCTGCGAGCGCAGCCTTGTCACAAATAATGTGGTGCGACAATCAAGCAGCCATTTCTGTGGCTACAAATCCAAGTCACCATTTTAAGAGTAAGCATATGGACATTCGGCTACATTTGGTACGAGAAAAAGTATTTGCAAGAGTGGTGAACCTTTGCTATTTGCTTGATGAGAAAATGGTTGCGAACATGTTGACAAAAGCCCTTCCATCTCCTAAGTTGGAGTACTGCAGAAAAGCATGTGGTCTAAGTGAGTAAGTCTTCTAAAGCTTATGGGGAGTATTGAAAAGTAAGCTTTAGTAAGTCTTAGGAATTTGAGTCTATGACTTAGAATTATTTTTGGACCACCAACTATTCAATATTAGCTATATTTGGTGTGGATTTTTTAGTATCTACTCTAGTATTTATCTTTGAGTAAATTAGTGTGTACGGTCGCTAATGAATGTAGACGTGAAACATATCTCCCGGATTTTTAGGGTCTAGATATTGTTACTAGACAATTTTGGTCCAAGTACTTAGATTTTTGTCACTAGATATTTTGGCGAACCTTGTACATACATTTTAGATGTTTTCTAGATCTTTTGATGTTTAGTTCAATTAGGATTGATTAATTCAAAATATAATGTACATTCTACACAGAGTTAAGGAAATGAGACCGCTAAGTGCACTTTAAGGTGTATTATGTTCTATTGTCCTTCATTTTGTTGTGGTATATGTTTGTGTGGTTGAAAGACCTCTCTCATTTGAATTTACATATCTTACAATATAGATCTAGTCTACTAGGTATTTCTCTTTGGCTTTGCTTCTGCTGTCATGTCTACTAATGGCTATGTTCCCGCTGGTGCAAGTGTGACTCCTAGTGGGAGTGGATCACAGCCAAGTCAAAATGCCCATGACCTTCAACAATCTATGTGCTAAGAATATTTTTGTATTGTTAAATGAATTCGTCTACGTTTATATCTTTAAAAACCTATCGACCCTTTATATCTCAGCACAGGTCTTAGACTATAGGACAAAGGTAACGTCTACTATTGACTTTGACGGACAGTAGTTACCAAGATTAAATCCTGGGTCCGTCAAGTATCTTTTTGGTAAACCTACTAAAATTACTGCTGGACTATCTGTGAATATCATAAGCAGCCATGGCTCTAGCTCCCCTTCTAACCTTCAGTGACTGCAAAGAGTGTGGGGGCTTGAAGGGAGGAGTTAGAGACAGACTGCCTCTGCTTTTTTTCTACATTTATTTTTACAAGTTCAAACCTAGAAAATACTAAAAGAACCACTAACTTCTACACTCTCTTGTGTTAAAATTGGGTATTTTTCTAGGTCTGAATTTATTCTATGTGTTTGCTAGATAGTCTTCAAAAGTCATCCATACTTGTCGTAGTCACTGGAAGACAAAGATAGCCATGGGTAACCTTCAGTGAATGCAAAGAGTGTGGGGGCTTGAAGGGAGGAGTTAGAGGCAGACTGCCTCTGTTTTTTTTCTACATTTATTTTTACAAGTTCAAACCTAGAAAATACTAAAAGAACCACTAACTTCTACACTCTCTTGTGTTATAATTGGGTATTTTCTAGGTCTGAATTTATTCTATGTGTTTGCTAGATGGTCTTCAAAAGTCATCCATACTTGTCGTAGTCACTAGAAGACAGAGATAGCCATGGCTGCCGCCATATTCAGCAAGAAAGATGAATAAATTATTGGACCTAACCATATTAGTTCCAAGGTCTCTCACTGTACAGGCAGTACGGAAAGCCTTGCGACTTATCCCTTAAGTCTCATTGAAACGTTGAACAATCGTGGTCCGGTATTTAATTAAATATTTACAGTACACACTAAGATATAATAATAGAAGGCTTTCTACCATGATACTGCCATTATGAAGATTTGAACCAGGATCTACAACTGATAAGTTAGTTGTACGTCTTATCCACTTAGGCGTTAACGAAACAATGAACTAACGTAGATCGAAATGTATTTAAACTTGGTAGTAATCTACATACTCAATATATATGAAACGAAACGGCATTGGATTTAACGGACGCGATTAGATGCGGTTTTAAGATCCGACGGCTCACGGTGGAGCCGACGCACCGGAGGGGACATTTGGCCGTTTGCTGAGCGTATGTCGGTGAATGACACGTGGCGAAGGGTGATTGGACAGCGGGTATCGCGGAGGGAGCAACTTCGGTTCAGGAACTGACACGCGTCAGCGGAGCGACCATGCCGTACTATGGCCGTACAAGAAGTACACCGGTACCTGTACCTTCTTGTACCTTACAGTCTCTTGATTGGATAGGTACACTTGTAGAATGCTTAGAGAGGTAAATTAGGACTTAGAATTTTTTTTGGGTTTCAGCCTCTCTCCCAGAGAGTATCTGTACAAATAGGTCATCTTTGACCATTGATAACTTAATGCTCGGGTGAGCAATTTCAGTGATTCTTTTTGCTACGGAATCAGGGGAGTCCAGGCTACACAGGGGTGTAGTTGGTCAGAGTAATTGCCTGCCAGGGTGGCTGCATTTTTAAGGGAAAGTCAAAGTGGGTGAATGTGTCATAATCTCATATTCTAACTTTGCATTCAGTGGTGGAACTAAGCACACAGAAAGTCTTATTTTACAAGGGTGAAGCTGTAATGGGGTTCTGATTGTCAAGGGGTCAATCATTTGGGTTTATATAAACTTGGATTCGACACTATCTAGATTAGGTTCTTTGGATCTGCAAATTTTGTGTGGCAATGGAGCCCATAGAATTTCATCTTCCTTTTCTACTCATTATTCAATTTAAGACCGTAGTTTTCTCGAGAGAAAATTAGTTTAGGGGAAGGCACGGGTTTGGTCATCATATCTGGCACCATTTCCCTATCTAGTCTAAACTCTAAACTGATTATCTTGTTTTCTACCTTCTCCCTAACAAAGCTAAGTCTAATGTCTACATGTTTGGATTTAAAGTGGTGTTTACGATTGGCAACAATGTCAAGGGCTGCCTAATTCTCACAAAATATTTTATGGACACCACTCGTAAGATGACCAAGCTCACCAAGCAAGGACTTCACCCACATTAATTCATTTATAGCAGGGCAAGACGCCATGTACTCAGCCTCCATGGTGGAGTGAGCAATGACCTTTTGCTGCTTACTGCTCCAGCAGCAAGCCCCATCACCCACATAGAATACCTACCTTGAATTGCATCTCCTTATATAAGCATCCCCATAACTGGCATCACTCTAAGTGGTGATGTTATTATTGTTCCCACCCAAATGCAGCCATAGATTTCTAGTCCCTATGAGATATCTAAAGACTCTCTCAGCTGCCTCCCAATCTTTCTTAATGGGAGCATTCAGAATCCTATTTAGTACTCCTACAGTTGTGGCTATATCTGGCCGTGTACAATTCATAGCACACTACTTGTCTAAAACAAATTGACTTCATAAATCTCTTCTCTTCAAAGCCTAACTCATCATCCAAGATTATAACTCCCTCGTCCACACTCCCCTCACTTTCCTTCTTTAGTTATATAAGAGTGGTACAACTATTACTTTTTGTTCATTTGGAATCTTTCTAACATTTTTCCAATGGCTTCGTTCTGAGTTAATCTGATTATTTTTTCTATCTCAGTCTCTCTCTACCTTAAATCCTAAAATATACCTTGCTTCTCCCATATCTTTCAGTGGTGAAATTAACTTCGTCCTCAAAGCTAGCAGGGAAGGTTCCCTTCATAGTGCTAGTCTCAAAACCCTTATCATCTAATAAAGACGTTGAGATGAGGTTTTTGTTTAACTAAAGGATAAACAACACATATGAGAATGTAAATATGGATGTCTTTCCCTCCACTGAAACTTTTAGATCTACTAATCCTTCCAAAGTAGTAGTGACTACCCTCCCATGTTCCCGAGGTCCTTTGTCCTCATAAAATTCCAAGCCGGGTGTGACGGTACGTTGGCGGGGATAATGATAGGATCCCTAGGCTTTCTGGTACGCCATTCCTCGGGCCACTCCGCTGGATCCCAATAAAAGCGCTTCGCGAGGCTGAAGGTGAGATCCGGATGCCGTGTGTCGACAGGGAGTGGAAAGAGGTAATCGGGGATTTCTTCTCCCTTTTCACTCTCTTCGTCTGTGTCCCCTTGATCTCCTCGAAAGAGGAACACATCGTTACCGCTGGGGTACTGTGCTTTTGCCTTCTTTTCTGCGCTTTCAGATGACTGCTCGTCTGCGGTACTCTCTTTGTTGGGGTCCCCCATCACCTCCAAATTCAAGGCGCTCTCCTCAATATGCGGAGGTGTTGGTTCCTGTTGCGGTTCCTCCGCGTCCGAGAGCTCATGGTCTTCCTCATCATCTTGATCTCCCTCTTGGAGTGGGGGGTATTCAGGGTCATGTGAATTTTCCGGTTCCTCCCCTCCACGGGTCTTGGCCGGCCCTGCCTTGCTACTAGCTGTTTCTTCCGGTTCCGGCTGCGCTTTACCTCCCTCTTCCGGTCTGCCTCTACCATGGCCTCCAGCGCCACTAACAGTCTATCGGAACGGGGCACATCTCCTTGCCCCACACGTACTAGTCTCCTCCTCTTTGGTGGTGGGGAGGATGACGATGCCATGGATGCTGTCGTGTAGGACAATTTAGGTAATTGTAGAAGCGAAGGTAAGTTGGCTGTGCGGAGTGAAGCACTCTCTAATCTGCCTAGACTAGGCTGGTCGCGAGGGCGGATGGCGGCTTTATCAAAGAGGGTTGAGGGTTTCACGTTTAGACTCTGCAAAGCGTCACAGCGTGCGAGGGTATCGCATCGTCCAACATTTATAAAACTGCGCTGCTGCGGCGAAACCGAGGGTTCGTTGTCACCGATGTGGTGAAACACAATCGCGCCATTGCGCTTTTATGTCATCGCAGCGGTGGCGTTGCGTTTCTCTGACGGCACCGTAACCGTGATGCGCTGCGGTGGCTGCGCCACTATAGCGCTGCGGTGCGGTAATATCGTCGCTGCGTTTCTTCGCCGCGTCCCCAATATAATTGCGATGGTTGCGACATTGCGATTCGCTCTTTTACAGTGGCCGCCGCGATTGCCCCTCAGGTGAAGCCGAGTGTCCTGACTCTTCTAAAACCGGCGCAATAACTCAGGGGAATGCAAATCTCCCTCGTCAACCTAAGAGTCGTCCCCCGCTCCGTAGCCCTTCCAACACACCAAATAGTGGCTGGAGTTGGAATTTCGAGAGCGTCGCCACTGAAGGATCTCTTCCACCCCATACTCGTCTGAGGTACTTCGAACGGGTGGTAAAGTAGTATTCAACCGTCGATGAGGAAACATCGAATCAGGGTCGCGAAATCGTTTAAGAAGGTAAACATGGAAGATATTGTGGATATAGCAATCCTTTACAAAATCCAACTAATAAGCCACCTCACTCAAACGTGACAAAACTATGAATGGGCGCGTGAATTTCGGTGCCAATTTCTTAGAGATGGCACCCGGTAAGGAGAGGTTTGCCATATTAAGGTGATCCTTATCACCCACGCTGAAAACGGTTTCCTTCAGGTGAGCGTCGGCTTGCGACTTTTGACGATCCTATGCCAGCTAGAGCGCCTTTGCCGCCTTTTCCAGGTTCCCTTGCAGGGTTTTGGCAAAATCTAGAGTTGTCGGCGTAGGGCAGTTCGGTACCAATAAGTTTTGTGGAAGGGTGGGATGTCGTCTTGTTAAAATTGGGTATTTTCTAGGTCTGAATTTATTCTATGTGTTTGCTAGATGGTCTTCAAAAGTCATCCATACTTGTCGCAGTCACTGGAAGACAGAGATAGCCATGGCTGCCGCCATAGTCAGAAATAAAGATGAATAAAATATTGAACCTAACCAGATTTGAACCAAGGTCTCTCACTGTACAAGTCGTACGGTTAGCCTTGCACCTAACCCTTAAGTATCGTTGAAACGTTGAACATTTCTGGTCCGGTATTTAATTACGTATTTACAGTACACACTAAGATATAATAATAGAAGGCTGTCTACCAAAATACCGCCATTATGAAGAATTGAACCAGGATCTACAATTGATGAGTTAGTTGTACGTCTTATCCACTTAGGCGTTAACGAAACAATGAACTAACGTAGATCGAAACGTATTTAAACTTGGTACTAATCTACATACTCAATATATATGAAACGAAACGGCATTGGATTTAACGGACGCGATTAGATGCGGTTTTAAGATCCGACGGCTCACGGTGGAGCCGACGCACCGGAGGGGACATTTGGCCGTTTGCTGAGCGTATGTCGGTGAATGACACGTGGCGAAGGGTGATTGGACAGCGGGTATCGCGGAGGGAGCAACTTCGGTTCAGGAACTGACACGCGTCAGCGGAGCGACCATGCCGTACTATGGCCGTACAAGAAGTACACCGGTACCTGTACCTTCTTGTACCTTACAGTCTCTTGATTGGATAGGTACACTTGTAGAATGCTT
Source organism: Zygnema cylindricum (assembly GCA_037447655.1). Taxonomy (NCBI): domain Eukaryota; kingdom Viridiplantae; phylum Streptophyta; class Zygnematophyceae; order Zygnematales; family Zygnemataceae; genus Zygnema; species Zygnema cylindricum. The sequence goes on along the minus strand of JBBHKE010001846.1, from coordinate 5,914 downwards.
AGAGAGGTAAATTAGGACTTAGAATTTTTTTTGGGTTTCAGCCTCTCTCCCAGAGAGTATCTGTACAAATAGGTCATCTTTGACCATTGATAACTTAATGCTCGGGTGAGCAATTTCAGTGATTCTTTTTGCTACGGAATCAGGGGAGTCCAGGCTACACAGGGGTGTAGTTGGTCAGAGTAATTGCCTGCCAGGGTGGCTGCATTTTTAAGGGAAAGTCAAAGTGGGTGAATGTGTCATAATCTCATATTCTAACTTTGCATTCAGTGGTGGAACTAAGCACACAGAAAGTCTTATTTTACAAGGGTGAAGCTGTAATGGGGTTCTGATTGTCAAGGGGTCAATCATTTGGGTTTATATAAACTTGGATTCGACACTATCTAGATTAGGTTCTTTGGATCTGCAAATTTTGTGTGGCAATGGAGCCCATAGAATTTCATCTTCCTTTTCTACTCATTATTCAATTTAAGACCGTAGTTTTCTCGAGAGAAAATTAGTTTAGGGGAAGGCACGGGTTTGGTCATCATATCTGGCACCATTTCCCTATCTAGTCTAAACTCTAAACTGATTATCTTGTTTTCTACCTTCTCCCTAACAAAGCTAAGTCTAATGTCTACATGTTTGGATTTAAAGTGGTGTTTACGATTGGCAACAATGTCAAGGGCTGCCTAATTCTCACAAAATATTTTATGGACACCACTCGTAAGATGACCAAGCTCACCAAGCAAGGACTTCACCCACATTAATTCATTTATAGCAGGGCAAGACGCCATGTACTCAGCCTCCATGGTGGAGTGAGCAATGACCTTTTGCTGCTTACTGCTCCAGCAGCAAGCCCCATCACCCACATAGAATACCTACCTTGAATTGCATCTCCTTATATAAGCATCCCCATAACTGGCATCACTCTAAGTGGTGATGTTATTATTGTTCCCACCCAAATGCAGCCATAGATTTCTAGTCCCTATGAGATATCTAAAGACTCTCTCAGCTGCCTCCCAATCTTTCTTAATGGGAGCATTCAGAATCCTATTTAGTACTCCTACAGTTGTGGCTATATCTGGCCGTGTACAATTCATAGCACACTACTTGTCTAAAACAAATTGACTTCATAAATCTCTTCTCTTCAAAGCCTAACTCATCATCCAAGATTATAACTCCCTCGTCCACACTCCCCTCACTTTCCTTCTTTAGTTATATAAGAGTGGTACAACTATTACTTTTGTTCATTTGGAATCTTTCTAACATTTTTCCAATGGCTTCGTTCTGAGTTAATCTGATTATTTTTCTATCTCAGTCTCTCTCTACCTTAAATCCTAAAATATACCTTGCTTCTCCCATATCTTTCAGTGGTGAAATTAACTTCGTCCTCAAAGCTAGCAGGGAAGGTTCCCTTCATAGTGCTAGTCTCAAAACCCTTATCATCTAATAAAGACGTTGAGATGAGGTTTTTGTTTAACTAAAGGATAAACAACACATATGAGAATGTAAATATGGATGTCTTTCCCTCCACTGAAACTTTTAGATCTACTAATCCTTCCAAAGTAGTAGTGACTACCCTCCCATCCCCATACTTTATCTCTACAGTAGGAATCTTTCTCATCTTAGTGATCATGTGTTTGTCTTTACACATGAGCATGGAGGCACCTGAATCCACAATCCAGCCTCCTTCACCTTTTAATTCTTCAAAGGCACATTTTTGCTTTCGTGGAATTTCGACCTCGGTCTTCGTCTCTTGACTCCTTATCCGTTAAGAGCTCATGGTCCCCGTCATCGTTTTCCTCCTCATGTACCTACGTCATAAGAGCCGTATTCTTTCCTCTCAAAGATCCACCGATCAGCCCCTCTTTTAACCAAAGTTCGGTTAGCTTAGAGCATTCAACCATATAGTGCCATGGTTTCTTATAAAATTCACACAACCTCTTGGGAGCCCTCGGTCCAGACTCATCAGACTCGTTTTTCTGCCACCCCCCTCAGTAGTTTACGACAAGTTTTTTGGAATCCTTTTTCCTCCAATCGGTCCCGGCTGACAAGGCTTACCCACTCTTTCCTCCCTTTCGGATCTCTATAGAATTCTCTCAAACGGGAATCATCTCTACCACTGAATTCCATATCCACTTTGAGTCCAATAAGTCCTGCACACGGTTGGTTATATTGTTGTACTCATCTGGTAACTTTATGAGGAAGCGATTAACCTTTTCTTTTTCAATTTCTACTTTTTCAGCGCTCTGTAGCTCCATGAAAAGTGTTGCGAGTTCGTTACAAAAATCCAGCATCTTCCCCCCTTTGTATACATATGCATTTATTTTTTTATCAGCCAATTGTTGTTGTTGAATTGTACCACTTTGATACATCTCTATGAGAGCCACCCATAGATTGGATGCTCTTTCTTATTGCAAATGGGGAGATAAATGTCCTTGAGTAACATGGCGGAGGATGAAGTGCTTTGCCGCCATATTATTATAGTCCTAGGTATCAATATCATTCTCCTCGTTCCTCGCAATAGGTGACATAAATGCTGAACCGGTTGCTATAGGTGTGATTGTCCACCACCTCCTTTTTCTTTGTCTCCTCCGTTGGAGATAGATCTGCATCTCTAGTGAATTTTCTTCCTCCGAACCTTGGAGGGAAGCCTAGACCGGATAGACGCCTCACCGGTCAACTCACTATTCCCCAAAACCTTTTCTCACATAGAGCTGCGGCCATTATACTCTCCCAGTATATGAAGCCAATTCAATTATAGTTGGGCGCAAGAGGGTGGGCCCATAACCTGCAATTCTGAGACCTCCATAGGTCCTCAAAATGAGCAGCTCACAGGAAGCCCCTAGGATAACCATGACCCGTTTGTGTTTCAACAATAATAACTGCCACCTTAGCAGACAAAAACTCTGATTAGCTTCACCTTTATGAAGACAAGACTCCCCAGAAGCACTCTCGGAGAGAGGAGGCTACTTACCAATTTTTCTAAGTCCTAGACCCCTATCCAAACCCACTCTTACTGTTGTTCTGAGACAACTGCTGGCACTGAAGATGAAGAAGATGCAGCAGTAGTCATTGTAGAACAAATCAAAAGAGGAAGCTTCCACAAATACCGATGGCTGAACAGCAACTTTGACAGACTATAACTTTCACAACAATGATCAAATGGTCCTGAAAATTTACCACAGTGTAGATAATATACAAAGGAACACACACACAAAATTTCAATGAATTACGCTAATAGATCTGTGAGATATGCAGAAATGAAGTTACATAAAACTGAGTGTCCAGTTTTCATATCATTTGTTCCTAATGAATCAAATACACTAAGTCCTACTTCTATACACCGAAACTACACTAAGATGTACGGAGGCATTCCAGCCGTACATATAACATTCTAACACAACAAATACTATGAGTATACCTGTGAACTGAAGGTATGTCATCAACCACATTCTCAACACTAAACAACTAATTCACTACAGACAAAATTCTATTCTACCAAATATTTACACCGAAGTTCAGATAAACGTAAAGCGATAGTGATCTAGTCACGCCCCGTCAATATTTGTTGGCGGCGGCTGTCAGCCGTCCGATTAGAGGATTTGGCACCGTAGAACTGACTTCACAAAGTCCCATGGTCCTGCCGAATTTCCGTACGTCCACGGAGGACATACTCACGCATTTCTCTCAAGTGACGACGCGTGTCCCAAGTGTGAATGAACCGTGAACTCCCAACTTCACTGTCATACTAATTTTGGTAACCACTGAACCGAACTCAACCAAAAATAGCTTAAGTCATGAATAGCTCTCTCTCCCTCACAGCTGAGGCATGGAGAGGACTAAAGCTTTCTAAAAACAACACTTACTACAGTATGACACCAATCAAATTCGTATTGTTATAGAAAGGTACAGGTGTCGGAGTATTTTCTTTACAGCCATCGTACGTCATGGCCAAAATGTTGACGCCTGCCATATCCAGATTCGTTTTTATATTCTCCAGAGATGGCGCAAGCCTATGAGTTGGTGCCTCGTGTCAGTTAAAGTGGCTATGACCGAAAACCCCCAAAACGCTGATTTTGCGATCTCGACTGATATTGTGGCCGTTCGATCATAACCGACTTTTAATTCCAGCCGTCGAAACAAATGTGCGGTATTTGTTTCGTGCGGTACCGTTAATCGTACTATACTTAAACTATATCTATGTGCTAAGAATCTTTTCATGTTGTTAAATGAATTTGTCTATGTTTATATCTTGAAATACCTATCGAGCCCTATATATTTCAGCACAGTTCTTAGACTATAGGACAAAGGTAACGACAACTATTGACTTTGACGGAAGGTAGGTACCAGGATCAAATCCTTGGTCCGCCAAGTACTTTTTTGGTAACCCTACTAAAACTGTTGCGTGTCTCTCTTTGGACATCATAGGCAGGCATGGCTCTAGCTCCCTTTTTATCCTTCAGTGATTGCGACAAGTGTGGGGGGTTGAAGGGAGGAGTTAGAGGCAGACTCCCTCTGCTTCTTTTCTGCATTTATTTTTACAAGTTCAGAACTAGAAAATACTAAAAATATTATTAATTTCTACATTTATGTGTGTCCCAAAAACTTTTTTGTTTCCATGTTGACAAGTTTGGAGTAACTTTGACTTTGAAAGAATTAAATGTTTTGTTTATGAAAAACTATTTTTTTATATTCCTTAGGTGTGTTTTCCTTTTATTTTTTTTCTATTTTCTCTATCGTGTTTTTTTATTTCTTTTCTACTTTCCCTATGTAAACTTTTGATTTTTTCAGTGTTGTTGTTTTAAGAGCCATTCCGTCGACAAATACCACCCCCAAAGCAAATTCCTGCGCGATCTTTTTGGGAACCAAAATTTGAGAGATTATTATATTCTATTTGGAAGATAAAAATAGAAGTATGATTGCACGAAAAAAACGTACATGTACAAGTATTAATTCATGTGGGAGCCATTTTTGCGTTCATGTACCGTAAGGGTACTTTCGCATGTTACCGAAATTTTAATAACTTCGTTTTTAGCAAATATTCTCCGTACTACTTTCAGAGCATTCGTATATAAAGAAATGAATTCGTTACTTTAGATCTTGACGGATGTAAACGCGGGTGTAAATTGTGACAGTTGTAGAAGACTACAAAACTCGCGACAATTGATGAAGCTTACAAAATAGCGACGGTTTTAGGCATCTAGCTACTTATGACATTGTAGATGTTTTGGGTTTGTGACATTTTGAGGTCACGTTCAAATTATGACAGCGTCGACGTCACAAATTTTAAAATTTCCGCCATGGTTTTCCGAATTTGTTTTAGTATTTTCTCGCTCTACTTGCCATCAAAATACGCCCAAACATAGTTAAAAAAGAACGTTTTTAGAGATCTTTCATTTGATACCATTGTTGACGTTTTTATTGCAAGAATTGTGAAATAGACGTGGTAGTGGGAGCGGGAGCGAGAGAGAGAGAGGCGCTTTCATGGACTTCGCTTTTGCGAAATGGCGTCCGTTGGTTGAGACCCCCTCCACGGCCCTTGAACGGAAAAAAGCGCACGGAAAAAAGTCACGTACAGGTTGAAAACGTGTAGTGGGTTTTTTTTTGGTACTAAGCGCACAAAAATTGTCAAAAACTTTCGACACGTTCGACAACATCTGCCTATTCGCTCACCTCATGGAACTTTATTTAAAATCACCTCGCGAGGTGATTTCATATAAAGTTTGAAGATGAGCTCAAAGGACGCGAAAGTGGGTCGAAATACGGCAGACGACAAGCTAGATCGCGGTAGGCGACAAACTCTAGTTGTAACAGCAATAGCGGATCGAACTTGTTTATAAAGGGATATTTAGGTGTTATGATTATAGAGTACTAAATTTGGTAGACGTCCGCAAAAGAATCACGCTATTTGGAGTTATATTTTAAAAGTTAT
>JBBHKE010001844.1:158471-168935 GCA_037447655.1 Zygnema cylindricum | reverse complement strand
TATGATGTGAAGATGGATGGAAAGGAAGAAAAATACTCATTTTAAAAACTGAACTTAATATTTTACGGGAAGGAAGTTTTCGGTTTTCTTCTGCTTCTCTCCCATTGTTCCCCCCTTTATTTTATTATTGTTTGAGCAAAAACTTGAAAAAAGTCACCTCTCCTCCTCCCCCTCCCCCTGCCCCTTCCCCTCCCTTTTGTCTCCCTCTTTAAGGTCCATTTTTTTCTGGTTTCACCGCGTTTGTTTGGTGCACTCTATGGTACAGCTTGAAAGGAGGGAGAGGCAGAGGGAGAGGGAGAGGGAGAGGGAGAGGGAGAGGAAGTGGCAGAGGAAGAGGGGGAGGGAGAGGGAGAGGATGTGGCAGAGGAGGGAGAGGGCGAGGGAGAGGAAGTGGGGAGGGAGAGGGAGAGGAAGTCGCAGAGGGAGAGGGAGAGGGAGAGGAGGGAGGTAGAGGGAGGGAGAGGAAATGGGAGGGAGTGGCAGGAAGAGGGTAGAGGAGAGAGGGAGGGAAGGAGAAGGAGGAAGAGGAAGTGGGAGAGAAGAGGGAGGAGGAAGAGAGAGGAAGAGGAAGGAAGAGTGGGAGGAAGAGAGGGATAGAAGGAAAGGAGGGAGGGAAAGAGTGGAGAAGGAGGAAGGAAACAGAGGGAGGAGAGGGAGAGGAGGAGGAAAGGGTGGGGAGAAAGAAGAAGAGAGGAGGCGAGTAGTGGTGAGGATAGAAGATGGAGGAAAGGAAATGACAGCCACCATTATTCTAATTTACGTTATCTAGTTAGTTCTCTTTTGTCTCTCTTTGTCGCTTCTATCCTTAGTTTCCCACCGCCAAACGAAGGATCAATATTCTTGCCCTTCCCCCTCCCTCTCTCCCCCTCTCCCCTCTCTCTCTTTTCTTGCCCTTTCGGCCAATGACTCGGGTGACCTTTCAGAGTCACTAAAGCTCCTGAGATACCAAGAAGTTACCTTTGCCACATTCTCCCTGTAATATAAAGTTTTAGCTTTTCATTTAATTTGACTACCAAGAAAAATACTTCATTCCTTTACCTTTTGTCTTTACCTATATTTTCTTCCTTCCTACTTTTGTCTTCATCTATATTTCTTCTTTCACACTTTTGTCCGTTGCCAAGTCATCTACTGCAATAGAAGTGGCAGAAAGAAGAGGGGGAGGGAGAAGGAGAGGGAGAGGGAGAGGGAGAGAGAAAAAAAGCTGGAGAGGGAAAGAGTTGGTGGCAGTGGGGGGGAAGTGAGTGTGACAGAAAGAATCAGAAGAGTGGGCGATGGTAGAAGAGACAGTCATTGTGAGAGTGAGAGAGAGGTAGACAGTGAAAGAAGAAAGAGGCAGTGAATGAGATAGGAAGGAGAGTAAGAAAAAGTAGAACTGAAAAAGAACAGTTGAGGGAAAAAAATAGATACAAAATGTGTGTGTGTGTGTGTGTCAAGGCATAACGGAAAAGAAATATCAATTCAGGAAGAGTAGCAGCAAAACCATCGACTGACATCTCCCTAGTCTCTTTCTCGCTCCCCCTCTCTCTCTCCCCATCCTCCTCTCCCCCCCCTCCCCTTTCCCCTCTCCCTCTCCCTCGCCCTCTCCCTCCCTCCTCCCTCAGTTGGCGAGAGAAATGCGGGATGGAGAGATAGCGTTGGAGAGTTTTGTGATTACCAAGTCTCTGACAAAGGCTCCCGAAGACTACCCGGACGCTCGCAACCAGCCTCATGTCCAGGTCAGTGTCTCAACGGAAACTTAAACGGAAATGGAAACGGAAATGGAAACTGAAATTGAACAGAAACTGGAAACAGGAACGGAAACGGAAACTGAAACAGAAACGGAAAGTGAAACGGAAACGGATACAGAAACAGAAACAGGAACTGAAATAGAAACGGAAACTGAAACTGAAACAGAAGCGGAAATGGAAGTGAAGGGTTAGCGGAAAGGGAAGGGGAATTGGAAGTGAAAATGGAAATGGAAGCAGAAACAAGGCAGAAACAAAAACTGAAGCTGGAAAAGAAACGGATGTAAAAATGGGAACGGAAATGTAAATGGAAAGATGGTACATACATCGAGAGATGGAATAGAATGAAACATGACGGAACAGAGAAATGAATTATGGGAGCGGAAACGGAAACAGGAGCAGAAACAGAAACTGAAGCTTATATAGAAATGGGTACATGTATGTGGAACATATGTTGGAATGGAATAAAATGAAATAGAACGGAACAGAGAAGCGGAGTATAGATTGGAATGGAATAGAGTGGAACAGAACAGAACGGAACGTAAATGGATGGATAAAAGAAACATAGATTGGAATGATAGAATGAAACGGATCAGAATGGGAAAATGGATCGTAGATCGAAATGAAATACATGGAGGAGAAAGGTAAAATGGTATAGAAATGTATAGAAAAATGGAATAGAAAGGTATAGAAAGATGGAATAGAAAGATGTAGAAAAATGGAGTAGAAAGGTATAGAAAGATGGAATAGAAAGGTACAGAAAAATGGATTAGGAAGGCACAGAAAAATGGAATAGCAAGGTATAGGAAAATGGAACATAGATCAGGATGGGATAGAATGGAACAGGACAAAACCGAACGGAAAGACGAAACATAGATTGTGATGACGGAAATTGGAACAGAACAAAGAACATCAAAACGGAATATAAGAAGAAAAACATGAAATGGGAGAGAGTAAAACAGGATAAGAGGAGCACTGAACTGAAACGGAACTGAACAGGACAGAACAGGAAATGTATAAAGTGGAAAATATTATCTCCGATAATAAAACACTTCAATAGTAAAAAATTTCAGTTGTAGAAAAGAAATGTTTCTGCATCATAATCTCGTACCAGGAACAACCACATCTCCCAATTTACTGTATCTATGTATATTTGTGTGTGTTTTTTTTTGTTTGTTTTTTTTCGCGGGAAAAATGAAATGAGTGCCGATCAACGTAGATAAAAAAAACAAAGGAAAAACTAAATCTATATATAGAGACCATTCAAATTTCCAATCAAACCTTTTTTGAAGAGGCTAGAAATGAGAGAAAAACTAAAATGAACTAAAATATAGGGAATTCGATTTTCCAATTTAACCCTCTTTTTAAGAGAAGAAGGTGAGAGTTCCGAAATGTCTTGCTTTGTAAGGGCCAAAGAGGGAACGGGTGGCAAAAAGGAAAAAATAAAAAGAAATGAAACAGAAAAAACTGGACGAGAGATACAAAGTTAAAAACAGACACTCTCCTCGACTACCCTCCACACTATCTTCCTGTCCCTCCTCTCTTCCCCCTCCCTCTTACTTACTTCCGCCCTTCTACCTTCACCTTTTGGAAGAATAAAAACGGAAACGAATGGGAATGGGATTGGGAATGGAGGAATAATCAAAATAATGGAGGAGGAAATGGTTAAGAATAATAGTGGAAAAGATAATAAAATGGAAAAAACAAATAAAGGGAACGAAAATTGTTCACTTAAAGAGTTTAAGACTCTCCCTCGGAGGAGTTCAAGACCATTCCCTCCTCCCCTCGGGGTCTCCGTCTCTCTCTTTCCCTCCCTTAAGAGTGGTTTAGATGACCACTTAGACTACTTTCTGTCCACACTCTTAAAAAAATTTAGAAACAAATTATTTTGTTTTATCTAACGTGTTTGATTTTTTTAAGGGAGTGTCTATATTTTATCCGACAGCTTTTTCTGTTCACATCCTTATTCACCGGACTTATATTTTTCTTCAAAAATGAAACGGAAGTTCAAAATAGAAGAAATGTTTTTGAATAAAACTGAGTGGATTTTTTGCTTTTGGGCCTCAACCCCTCCCTTTTTGTTTCCCCCTTTTTCTTTGTTTCTTTTTATGTATTTGTTTTTTGTCCTATTCTGGAATTGCAAACTGCCAGGTGGCAATTAGACGAAAACAGAGTGGACGAATTGAAGGATGTTCTGCCGGAGACACTGTCCCATACATAATCTGTGTTCAAAAGGTAAAAGACGAAAGAAAAAGTACAAGAAGTACAAAGACAGAAAGGTACAGAAAGTACAAAAAGTGTAAAAATGTACAAAGACTTGTAACCACAGAAACACAAGGACAACAAAAAAAAAAGGATCAAGAGTACATAACTTACGGAATGAACTATTTGAAGTGTGGAAACTGCAATAGAGTGCCAAAAGTACAGAAAATACAAATACTGTATGCATGAAATATACAGACAGTGGAAAACGTATAGAGAATACGAGCAATATAAAAATAGCATAAAGCAGGAAAAAAAATTAGATAATTCGAACGATATAAGATTCTACACAAAAAAAGTTGACCTTTGCCTTTGAAATGGTTGTTGGGCATCTTCTGTCAAACTTCGTAACCTATAATATAGGAAAAACGGTGTTGGTTATCGATTACGAAATCTTCCTTCGTGATTACATTTGCAAAACAGTTTCATTATAGCTCTTTTGCATTGATGTAACTTATTTCTTCTTGTTTGGTTTTTCGCGTTTAGTTACCTTGACATGGTTTCTCTTAACAAAATTACCGTACATCGATTTTTTGATGATTTTTTTGGATAAAATTTTGTTGTGAATACTGCTATTCTATAAAAAGTCCCTTATAACTTCAAAATTTTGATGTCTCACCTACTTTATTGTAGTTATTCACATGACGTGTTAGAGCTTCATATGGCCAATTTTGTCAAATATTCTCCTTTCTTTTGAAAGTCCCTCGTTATTTCCTTTTCTTACTTTCTGAGAATCTTATCTTCCAGGGAGGACCTTCTGTCGGGAATTTAGCTGAACGGGCTCGTCACATAGAAGAGGTCCAAAACGGAGAGGGAGATTGGGACGTCGATATCGAGTATTACTTGACACAACAGGTTGGGTACAGTTCTTACCACTAACAGTGTAGACTTTGGTATAAAGCTCAACTTTTGTCTTCAATATGTTTGTCCACACTACACCGCTAATCGTTATTAGTGTTAAAGTTTTTTTCGCTACTTAAAACATCTTTTCTTTGTGCACACTATTGGCAGTCTCCGATTGACAATCTGACAAGTGAGCACAGAGAAAAGATGATTTAAGTGGCGAAAAAAACTTTAACACTGATAACGATTAGCGGTGTAGTTTTGGCTCAGATTTCTTTAATCATTTACAATCCACACTAATGTTATATTTTTCTTCAAGACAAATGTACCGTTTCATCTAAAATGGCAATAAAACAAAGTTACTAAATTGTACGGTGGTGAGCAACAGAGTAATTCATATTTTTCTGAATGTCATACTCCTTAAAGTAAACTATTTTGAGATATGTGTTTCCGGTTTTTAATTTTATTGATTTGTTCATTTACCTCTTGTGTGAGTAAGCATTGGTTTTTTCTCTCGTTTTGTTGAGTTTAATGCTAGGCACCGCGATGTTTTTTTTAAGTTCAATGCCAGAAGGCAAGAGGTATTGGCTGTTTTTTTTTTTCCTTAGCTTCAATGCCAGGTGGTGTGAGATTCTTTTATCGTTTTTTGTTAATCTTTATGCCAGAAGGCGTGAAATTTGTTCAATCCATTTTTTAGGTCTAGTGCCAGAAGGCGGGAAGTTATTTTTTATTTACTTTTGCTGAGTTAAATGCTGGGCTGTGAGAGGTTTTGTTTTGTCGTTTTCAACAAGCTTTCATCCACTTATTTGCTCCTATTTCATTAAATCGACTACAAACTGTTGTATACAAACTGGTGTGACTATTGCGTATTCGCAATTTTATCGGATTCAGAACATGTTGTTAAACATACTATTTAAGGGAGGAAACCGGCAAAGCATCCCAAATTTTGCTGGCTTTTATTTCCATCGTTCTTGTTAGGCTTAATGCCAGGTTGTGAGAGGTTTTGTCTATCGTTTTTGCTTACCAGATGGTGCGAGAATTTATCAATCGTTTCTGTTCGGTTTAATGCCAGGTGTCGAGAGGTTTATCCACCATTTCTGTTAGGTTTAACGCCAGGTGCATGTTCCCATTGGCCAGATTCATCCGGTTGTGGCTCGACTTTGTGCTCCAATCGAAGGAACCGACGCAGCTCGACTGGCGGATTGCCTGGGTCTCGATACAGCCAAGGTATGTTTGAAAAACCCAAACTTGAAAAGGCTTTGTTCTTCATTTCCTGTTCATTTGTATCGTATATTTTGTTTGTTTCTATAGTGTTTTTCTGTTTGTTTGTATCGCATTTTTACATTTGTTTGTGTCGTTCTTTTCTGTTTTCCAGTATCACCAACAGGCAGCAGCAGCTTCGGCTTTTAGTGCCGAAGAAGTTCAGATGACATCGGGATCGACACTAGACGATGACGAGTGGTAAGTTTTACCTTGAACTTGCCAAAAAAAAAGGTTTTTCTTGTTTTCTTACGTGATTTTTATTAGATTTTATGACGTCTTTTTCCTGATAACCGGATAACGTACTTTTTTGGAAGTTCTGCGGTACGGATGTATGGCTCCATTATATCGTCATTGGCCATATCGACGGTTTATAGCGATAACGGAAAGCTGTAATCTTTTTAGGATGGTTATTGTAAATTTGTCTGGCCAAATTTAATGTCTCAAATTCATTATTGACCTGATATCTCAAATTTTGTCCGTTTCTGTCATTGTCTGATGTTCAAACTCGGTGACCAGCGTCCACCGACCAATGTTTTTCTTTCACACGTTTTACATGTCCAATATTTAATTTGATCTTCAATGTCCGCTTTCCACAAAAAAGTTCTATCTTCGAGTTTGGAATGTCCAATGTCAGATGTCTAATTTTTGACATTCTGTGCTCGTTTCCCAGTTTGAAATGTCTAAATGCCTAATGTCCAATCTCCAATCTCTAACGTCCAGCATCCTTATCCAATCTGTCCAACGTCCAATATCCAATATCCAATGTTTTATGTTTAATGTCTTATTTCTGATGTCTAATGTCCAATATCCAACGTTTAATGTTTAAAGTTTTGATGTTAATGTTTGATGACTAATGTCAAATTTCCAATCTTTTCAGTGTACAATGTCCAGTATTCAATGCCAAACTTCCATATCCAATGTTTCTCACCATCCAATTTCCGAAGCAGTTTATGTTTCCCATTTTGGAATGCTGAATGTTTATCACCCGTGACCAATGTCATAGGTATCGACATTGTGATCCACTCCTTCTCGTCTGCCCGAGATGTGCCTCCAAATTCCCTTTCCCGGGTGTCCAAAGCATCATCTCCCAAGCTTCCTCAAAACCTCAACAGCCCATCGATGTCACCAAATCTCCCTCTCCTCTCCCTCCCTCGTCAGATTCTAGTGCACTTCCAAAAGCCGACGGTTTAACGCCTAATAAGCCGAAAGAGACAACGGCCATGGATGGTTTGAGTTGTCCAAAATGCAAAGAAAACAGTTTTGAAACGGAATCCGTTGTGACAGGTGGCATGCTTGCCAATCAGGTACCTTTTTTTTCTTTTTCCTCTTTTATTTTTTTCCTTGTTTGTTTTTCTCTTTTTTTTTCCCTCTTTTTGTGTTCGGTTTCTTTCTTGTTAGTCTTTTGTATACACTGTTTTTAGCGTCTTTGGGAGCTTTTGTTTTTTCTTTTTATTTTTTGTTTTTTTGACGTACGTTTTGGTAGCATCCACACTATGATTGGTGGGCTTCTTGCGGATTTTTTTTTTCTTTTTTTGCTTTTTTTCTCAGTTGGAGCTTATCTTTTTGGCTGAAATGTATCGACACTATTTTGTGGTCCAAATCTAAGGTTTCATTATTAAGGTCAAACAAAAGGGAGAAAAAATGGGTGTAAAAGAAAAATATGGGTAGATCTACACTAAAATGAGGTGTTTAGTGGCAAAGCCAACTTTTATTGATAGTTCTTCCATTTACCAATTTGACGTCTCTTTCCCATTTTTTTGTCTGGTTTTTTTATTTTTTCTGAAAAGGCTAAAACGGGTTACAAATGGGGTTAAATCAGATGAAACATCGTTTTATTTTTTGTTTGTTTCTTTTTTTGAAAGGGACAAATGGGGTACAAATGGGGTATAAACAGGTGAAGCAGAGGGCAGAGGCATTTGTGTCTAAATACTACGATGGCTGGCTCGTGGTATGTCTCCCTCCACCCCTTTTCTTTCCATTTCTTTGAAGGCATTTTGTTTTGAAGGGTTGCTTGTTAATCCAAATGGGTATAATGTGTTTAATTGGGTCAACATGGGCCTAAGTTTTGTAAATTCGGTTCATTGTTGCTGTTTGTTTTTTGTCTTTATCTGGCGAGGAAGTTATGTTTGCCTTAAACTTTTTCCTAATTCGCCTTCTTGTACCAATGTACATAAAATCGTTCATTTTGCCTACGTATATTAAAAACAATGAAATTTGTCAGTGTTCTTACATAGTACGAGTCATAAAAAAGCAAAAATTGAAGATTCTATAAATATTTTGTTAGTTTCAAGGGAGGTATATATCTTTGGGCAAATTTCCATCAAGACAAGTAGCTTTTTCTGTTATGTTGTCGTATTATAAGTCGTGTAATAATATTGGTAACATAGAAGTTGATGGAGCTTTTCCATCACACTTTGTTTACGAGTAATAGAGTGCCACTTTAAGCGGGACGTGACATGCTTCGAGCTACGGGAAATGTTTACAACTGGAATCATAGAAAAAAACTTGGCAAGAAAAACAATGGTCTCGTGATATATGGCAAACTCCCACACGCCATTTGATTTTGGTTAGAATGAAATGAATTTGTACCATTCCATGAAAATCTGACGTGACCACAAAGCAAAAAACAGTTCTAACACCGACTCTTGGAAATTGTTAATTTGTCAAATTCCAGTTGGTTTACTGTTATACCGTGTGTCGTTATAAGTGTTTGATGTTTTTTTCACCACTTATACATCAACTTTTTGTCCCCGTACACTTGTCCGGTTTCCCTTCGGAGTTCGCCAATTGGAAGGTAAGAATTTTTAGACATTGTGACCGGCTTCCGATTTAATAACCGAGTGTGCACGGAGAAAAGTTGATTTAAGCGGTGAATATAAGATCAACGCTAATAATGGTACACAATGTGATATCTTGGGAAGTACTTAAGATGGAGAGACTACTTTGTCCTTGGCTCAACTTCTACACGAGAAGAAAAAACCGTCAATAGAGTAAAAAATCCTTCATGTTCTAATGAAATTTGCCCTTTATGAATTTTGTACGTGAGGCAAGCCTATCAATTCATGTCACTATGTCAGTCCGTTTAGGGCCGTTAATCTCATTCATGCGATTTTGTTTCTTATTCATCTAATGGCAATGGGAACCTCGACATGTCAACAACATCCTTATGAAAAAAAATATCCCCAAATCTTACAACAAATGTGGTATGATTGTGTAAGCCATGTGTAAAACCCACGAAAATACAAATACGTAACATTCTTCCCTCCATAACGACAACTTCGTTTTAAATTCTGAAAAAATTGTCTTTTCCTCCTCCCTCCAGACCATTTTAAGCTTGTGTACGAACACCGACAATTTATAATGTTAGGTATTAAATATTGACAACACTTCATGTACTTTCTCGTGTACATAAGGCAGAAAATAGCAACGAAATCAAGGCTACAAAAGTTCCCGCCTTTTTGAACCTTTTGTTTCTTCCTGTTTTGTTTTGTTTTTTTTTTTTTTCGCAATTTTCATTTTTTTGTCTTTTTTGTTTTTCGTCTTTTTTTGCTTTTTGTTTTTTTTCTTTTATCAAATTTTTTTTTTTGTGTTTTTTTGCTGATGACGGAGCCACCTGGCGAAAGGATGACAAAGTACGGATGTCGGACGAGAAATGTGACGCTACGGGTGGTGGGGGAGAGTGAGGGAGGAGTCGGAATGAGGGAGGAAGAGTGGAGGATGGGAGGAAGGTGAGGGAGTAAGGAGAAAGAATGGAGGGAGGGGGGAGGAGGAGGAAGGAGAGCTCTCTAGGGAGGGAGGCGGGGGGAGGGGGGGGAAGGAGGAAGGAGGAGGGAGGGAGGAGGGAAGAGAGGTGGACGTGGCGTGTTGATTTTGAATTTGATTCTTTTTAGTGAAGTTGAATCTGTATACTTTTAACTTTTTATGTCCTTTTCTTTTTTATTTCTTACTTATTAATTTCTTCAGTTATTTATTTATTTATTTTTGTGTTATCTTTAATTTTTTTTCTTTAATTTTATTATTTTTTTGCAGTTTTCGGAGGCGGATCTCTACAAGCAATTATCGCATTTTTTTCGACTTTTGGACGTTTCTAGAGCCATTCAAAAGGTTAAAGAAAATAAAAAATTCCCCCCTCTCTGTTTCTCCCTGTCCCCCTTTCCTCCCCTAACTCTCTCTCTCCCCTTCCCCCCTCTCCCAAAAAAAAAAGAAAAGGAAGGTTTTAAAAATTCAAATTTAAGTCCACACAAGTTCACATTCAAGTGAAAAAGAACAAAAATAAAAGTTAGGAAACTGTGGAAGCTCTCTTTTTTTTTTTTTTTTTTTTTTTTGTGTTGGATTGTGTTTTTTTTTTTTTTTTTTTTTTTTCTCTCGAAGG
>JBBHKE010001844.1:59795-158461 GCA_037447655.1 Zygnema cylindricum | reverse complement strand
GGGGAGAAGGGGGGGAATGGGGGGAGAGGTTATGAAACAAACTATAAAGAAAGACGATCATAAAGTTTTACCCCCTTTCTTTTGTCATTCTTTTTTTTTTTTTTTTTTTTTTCCTGGGCAGATTCCGGATTCTGGGGGACGCCTTTTGGCTGAAAAATATTTTTTGGGAATTCGGTCGTCCCTCGAATTTTCGGCAAAAGTGGTTTCCGACATTCGAGACCGGTCAAAGTACAAATGGATAAGGTTTGACCAACTGTGTGTGTCTGTGTAAAAACGGAGGTGTAAATTTAACAATGGATACCGAAGGTTAAGGATACTGAGGGATAAGGTTAAGGACAAAGATTTGGCTAAGGATTAAGGTTACGAGGATGAGGAGGAGAAGGAGAAGGAAAAGGAGAGGGAGAGGGAGGAGAGGGAGAAGGAGAGGGAGAGGGAGAGGGAGAGGGAGAAGGAGAAAGAGATGGAGAGGGAGAAGGAGAAGGAGAAGGGGAAGGATAAGGTTGAGGATAAGGTTATGGAAAAGGTTAGGAAATAAGGTTAAGGGTAAGGATAACATCACATGTCAAATCAAAATCTTTATATTTTTAGGCTATAATTGAAACTCAGACGAAGTCTTGGTTTTTTTTTTTTCTTTTTCTTTTCTTTTTCTCTGTGCATCACTTTCGTAATTATGATTTTACGATAAAAACAAAGTCGTGTTTTTTTCGATTAGAAGTATTTTTTTTTCAATTGGAGTCCATTTTTGTGAGAGCCTCTATCCTCGGTTTTTTTTGTTTTTATGGAGGGCATATTTTTTCAAGACATTCTTCATTATTTTCCCCTCATTTTACTTTTTTTTTTTTGTTAATGTCATTTTTTTTTTCTTTTTGCTGTTTGTCACTGTCGAGTATATGTCTATAATAAGAATAAATATTGAAAGCAATAAATAAAAATGCAGAAGAGAGAGCACTCCATGGAAGCCAATATATCCCACGGAGAAAAAAAAATACAAAAATACAAATTATATATAAGTAAATAAATAAATACTTTTTCACTCTCTCTATGCCACACTATATAAAACACTATACACTGACAAAACTGTACATTCTACACGAAAAGCTCGCGATTATCACACAAAATACAAAAGCACTACAAAAGTAGAAAGAAAAAAAGAAAAAAAAAAACTTCAAGAAAGAAAGAAGAAAAAAGAAGAGCAAGAAGATAGAGGTTTCATTGGTTCAAATTTCAAATTCAAGAAACGTTATTTTTACTTATTTGAACTTCCGTTAAATTGTATGCATTTCGTATACGGACGGAGTGTACGGACGGAAATTGTACGGATGGTCGGAATGTACGGACGGACGGAATGTATGGGGGAATTGACGGACGGACCAAATGGGGAAATTTTCAAAAAAGAGACATTCCTTCATTTCTCCATTTCCTAAAACCCATTAAGAGGCAGCCTGATCAATAATGGGTTATTTCGTTCAGCCGAGAGTCTGGTCGCTGGTTGTTGGTGCACTATTTCGGTGATGAGGCACCGGCGTCGCTGGTAAACTTTGGAGTTTCGAACTTTCGATTAAAAGCCTAGTTGTTCAAATCGCGCGATTTTTTCATTTTTTCCAGTTTCTACGTATTGTACGTGACTTTTGAAAAAATCGCAAAAAAACGTCTACTGTAAACTGAAACTGCCATTTTACGGGAAACTTATAAACAAATTACGGTAACTGTACGAAACCTGTACGAAAGTTTACGAAATGATACGATGCACATATCGGTACTTTCTGTTCTGTAAACTGAACAGAATGTGCACAGATATGTACGGAAAATTATCGTACATCTACGGACAATTTCAAAAAGAGACGTTGCGGCGTCACACTATTTGCGCACCGTAAGTTCAAAATGTGGACGGATGCCATGGCTGCCTGTCTGAGACAGTTAGATATATTATTTGGTCAATTGCACATGTGCCAATAAGAATTGAACCTGGGCCATTTGGTCAATTGCACATGTGCCAATAAGAATGGAACTTGGGCCAATATATATAACAACTAGGCTTAAGAATGTCGGCTGTAACCAGTTAATGTAATCGTATTTATGTTTCATTGAGGTGTAATGAGTATATATATATTTTAAAATTTTCCACCCCTCAGCGTACAAACTGCGGCATTTGTTCAATATAAATTTTTTAACGTGTACGGATTTGTACGGACAAAAATTCATTAACGATTTTTACGATTTTTTCAAATCGACCTCTCCAGTTTCTACGTATTGTACGCGCGGTGAATCGTGCGTAAAATGCGTTTTCAACAACTATGATTAAAAGTTTAGAAATCAAACTACATTGACTAACGCTTTAAAAAAAACGTCACGGGACCAACGAACTGAAACAAAAAGAAAGACAAAACAAACAAAACCAAACAAGATACTTGAACAAAACCAAACTTAAACGGCCAACTCATAAAGGCACTAAGTCGCGCGTCGGTCTTTTACATATTCGAACCTACCAACCTCACTCTCAAATGTGAATCGCCACCAATCATTACATCAACCCCAATTTCTGTCTTCCGCTCTACAAAACGTCATACTTTCGTTACCATTTCCGCGACAGATACAGATAAATAAATTTGATCTCCTTAGCTGCAACCAAATCACGAACAAATTGCCACTGTATGCGGATATGTTTTGTCCTCTTGTGGAAGACCTCATTATCAACCAACGCCATCGAACTCATGCTGTCAGTGGAAATCTTCAAGCAACCAAAAGGGACCAATACGCGCAATCATTACATCAACCCAAATTTCGGTTGATTTCACAATTGAACATAACAATGGAGAAGGATTGATTATGTTCGGAACAAAATTTGCTTTCCGACATTCGAGATTGGTCAAAGTACAAAGAGAGAGAGAGGGAGAGGGAGAAGGATTCCACAATGTCCCCAACAAAGATGGTTTTGACATTCAAGATCGGTAAAAGTACAAATAGAGCGAGAGGGAGGGATAACGTGTGGGAGAGGGAGAGGGAGAGGGGGGGGGGTGGGAGTGGGCGAGGAAGAGGGAGAAAGATACCACAATATATCCAACAAAAGTGGTTCCGACATTCAAGATCAGTCAAAAACAAAGAGTGGGAGAGGGAAAGAGAGAGGGAGAGAGAGGAGTGGTTGAGGGAGTGGGAGAGGGAGATGGAGAAGGATTCGATAATGTTCCCAACTAAAGTGGTTTTTGACATTTGAGGTTGATCAGAGTACAAATGGTTCTAGTTTGACCGACTTTGTGTGTGCGTAAAAAACGGAGGTGTGAATATAACAATGGATAGCAAAAGAAAGATAATGACGGAGCAGGTTAACAATAATTTGACTAAAAATTAAGGTTACGAGGTTATGGATATGGAAAAGGTTAGGAAATAAGGTAAAGGATAAGGATAACATCACATATTCATATTTTTATATTTTAAAATCTAAATCTTTATATTTTTAGGCTAAAATTGGAACTCAGACGAGTCTTGGTTTTTTTTTATTTCTTTCTTTTTCTTTTCCTTTTCTTTGTGAATCACTGTAATAATTACAATTTTACGTTAAAAATCGAAGTCGTGTTTTTTCGATTAGAAGCAAATTCTTTCAATTGGAGTCGATTTTTGTGAGAGCCTCTATCCTCCGTTTTTTTTTTTTTTACAGAGGGCAGTTTTTTAAAGACATTTTTGTTATTTTCACCCATTTTTTGGGCGGAAACTGTATCAAAAGCTTTTAAAATGACATAACGCTAAAAGTAAAGACATGAGGAAACCCATTATGATTTTTTTTATCAATTTTTTTTTATCAGATTTTTTTTTTTCTTGTCGGGTCGAAGATCTTTTTTTTTTTAAACAACAGAGTCAGATTTCGAGGTTAAGGTTCCTTTTCTTAAAGGAACTCCCATAGGGCTCAAATATTAAATTTTCTCGTGGTTTTTATTTTATTTTCCATTTTATTTCACCTCCTTCAATATGGGACGGTCCCCAAATTCCCATCCTCTTAGATTTTATTTTTGGTAATCTAAAAATAGTTAATGAGGCGGCCCTTTCGAATTCTTGCCCCACCCGTGATTTTTCTCTTCCTCCCTCTCTCGATCTCTTTCCCTATCCCGGTTCCTCTCCATTTCTCACTCCCTCAGGATCTTTTTACCCGTGTGGTGATGTTCTACGACATGGAGTCAAGAAAATAAAAATTGGAAAACTTTGCAAAAGAAACAAACAAAAAAAATAAAAACAAAAGCATCCGTACTAGTGATGCCGTATATGAAATACAAACTTTAACGCCTTTTCTTTCATTTATAGCCAAAGCGAATACGAAGGGAATAGAAACACAATGTAGAAAAGGAAGGCAATAAGTCGACAATCGTAGCCCTTAGTCTTTCCTATCTTAGTTAGAGAAATCTCTATTATACAACCAATCAGCTACTAATCTCTATGATATACTGAAACTTTTATACACAAACTGTCGGCTCTCAAAAAAAAGACAGAATGAGCAATTGTCACAACTTACAAAGAATCAAGTTTACGAAAGTTTAGTCAATAATCAAGTTCTTCAAAATATTTAGGATCTCGTCAACGCAATCATTCCTCCCATTACCATCTTGTACTTCCACCTTCCTACCAGCTTTTCAAAATCAGTTCAACATAACTTCAAGAATTCTTGTTCGAGTTTCTTACTGTCCCTATTTGGGAACACAAATAGTAGGTTCTTTACTAAGCTTTAGTACCTCAGCCAGTTTTTTATTGGTGCAAGTATAGTTATTCAAAGCCTTGAACGAATATTTTTTCCCAGAGGGGAAGAGGGGGAGAGAGGGGGAGGGGGAGAGGGGGACAAGGGGAGAGGGAGGAAGGGTGAGAGGGGGAGAGGGAGGAGGGCAGGGGGAGAGGGGAGAGAGGGAAAAGGGGGAGAGGGGAAGAGGGAAAAAAAAGGGAGAAGGGGAGAAAGGAAGAGGGGAAGAGAGGGAGAAAAAGAGGGCGATAGAGAGGGCGGAGAGAGAGGGAGGGGGTGAGAGTAGAAGGAGAGGGGTGAGAGGCGGGGGAGAGATCTAGAGAAAAGTAGCGAGAGTGAGAGGGAGAACGAGAGGGAGAGGGAGAGGGAAAGGAAGAAGGGGGAGAGGGATTTGGAGACAGAGAGGGAGAGGGAGAGGGGGAGGGATAGGGGGAGGGAGAGGGGGAGGGAGAGGGAGGTGGAGTAGAGAGAGAGAGAGAGAGGGAGAGAGAGAGAGAGAGAGAGAGAGAGAGAAAGAGAGAGATCCTATGCTGAAACGGACGTCCCTCTGTCAAAAAACAAAACCTCAATGTAAACAGGTCTTCACTGGGAATTTTCCATTTTTGAAAAATGCGGTCATAACAATGTATTTTTTCTTTAAACGTACTCCAAAAAAGGTCGTCAACCTCCTGGGTAATATTTTTTTCTCTACGTACACTTCTCAAAAGCACATGCATGAACACCTCATCACTTATGGCAGGACGTTGAGGAGGCCATATTCAAAAATCATTTTCTCAAGGATTGTTAAAGAAGAATTGTCAGCAAGTTGTAACCATTTTTGTTCGTACATCTCACGTTTATTGGTTATACTATGCATATGACGAACTGCCTGTGAAATGAAACGTTTATGTTTTTGTCGGGCAGGAACGAATAAATAATCTATGCATCAACAGTCTGAATAGGCTCGTCTTTTCCCAAATCACAATTTGTTACTCTGTCTTGTGAGATAACCATGCGAATAAGCTTCCTATATGTTTTTGCAGTGAAAGTTACGATGTAAACAGAGAAACTTAAAAGATCTTGTCCTGTCATTAAACTCTTCAACCTACAGTTTTTCTATGTGGAACAGAATGCAAAAACGAATGAGTGAAAAAAATACACACATTTGTAAGCAAATATAATCGGAAGTATAATGTGTGTCACAACATAAACTCGGATAATTGACTATCTCAAGTATGAGATTATGGCAGTAAAAAAAGAGAGTAGCAAAACAAGTATTCACACCGTGAGGCAAGGAGACATTAAAGAACTTTGTTGAGGTTATGGGAATGTGAGAACCCGAGGGAAAAAGCCTTATCGATGTCTTTTTTATAAATGGGTAGGTTGGAAATGGGTCAAAGATTACCTGTCTCGGACCCAGAACGCTTGCTCCTTCCGAAAAAAAGGCGTCACAGTAAATTCCAGGATTGAGCAAATAGAAGAGAGTGCCATTACCTCGTAGCTTATCTTTTATCACTGAACTGCAGGTCTCTCCAGATTTCATGCTGTACCAATTAGTACACGGTCCGGGTGGATTTACTCGACTCCTAAAAGCACACACCTGCAAAATCAATTGTTGAGTGAATAAAACCTGTAAAGAGCTATTTTTGCTAAAATTGTTTGTTCTAGTTACACCGCCGATTGATATAAGAGTTAAACATTTTTCGGGCAGTCAAAGCACTTATTTACATCACACAGTTTTCCGATTTTCAACCGTGACATCACAATCGAAGGGTATGCCTGTTACCTTTCGATTGCTTGTCTCAGTATGCAAATCCACTGGCCAACCACAAAGCTAAAGGCCTTTGACTGCCCTACAGTTGTTTAGCTCTAAACGATGGTGGTACAATGTAAAGATTATGGGTATGTATTACTCTGTTAGCAGTCCGAAACAGTGGTCATGCTTGTGAACTTCTCAACGGTCACTACAAGTAAAACTTTCACTAGGGTGTAGTCCTGGAAGTGTCAGTTTTCTTTCGCCAAAATCTATAATTTACTTTTAGATATTTCTCCGTTTTCGTAATATTTCTGTTTTATCACTTTTCTGTTACCACTACCATGCAATACCCAAACTGATAGTTTAATTGCCCTAGAGCAGTGACTATGCCGCTTGTTATAAGAAAACGCCTAGATTATGTCGGAGAACTTCCATTTCTTTTTCCTTTGCCTCTTAGACTTTAGGAAAAAAAATGTCATTTGCAAATGGAAAGCATCTGTCGTTGAGAAACATTACAGCGTGAACCCAAGTTTGTTTTTGGATATTGTAGAGAGTCGAGACAGCTTACAAGAGATTCATATTCATCATACGTTGACTGTCGAATAGATTGTAATTTCATGGCTTTAATGAATACCCTTGACATATGCCCTGATGAACTCAGGAGCAGCCCAATAATTATTTTTTTGCATTTTAGACACTTGACTTTCTTCGGGTGACATTTACGGGATGATTTGAGTCCACAGAATAGGTTGGCGTCTTCTTTTGCTGGTATTCTGAAAAATTCCGTGCGTACTTTTCAAAGTTTTGAACTATTGACGAAAAATCCACTTAGCAACAATATTAAAACAATGCAACTAGGGAACGCCTGACTTATTTTCAGTTAATACGGGTGGATGTTAAACGAAGGGTGACATTGAAAGAAGACCACCTGATTTTCAGAGAGAGAAAAATGTGGGCAATGAAACTACCGAGCCTATTTTCCTTAATCGATGGCAACCAAAGTAAAACCGTCACCACAAGAATTTTTGCTAAAAGTCGAACTAAAATACTCTGTAGAAAAACGTACTTTCATGGACTTTACGGAGCATTGTAAAGCACAAACAAATTCATCGTAGTGTACTATCAATGACAACAATCTATAAATAATCTACAAATCATCTGAAGTTTTCATGGTTGGGCAATGTGGAAAGTTGTTTATTCTTCCGTTAGAATATGATTTGTGCATATGGTCTCTTCACATTGGCGCGTTTGTTATGTAATTTTTGTTAATTTATTTTGACACTTTGCAGTAGGTGCCTTGGAAAAACATAAGTGCAACATGTCAGAGGCATATAACTCGTGGAAAAAACTATCTTTTCAAGAATGCTTCATCGAGATTTGGTTGATGGTGGAGAAATCAAAAAGAAGAAGAAAAAGCAGAAGTTAAGTTTTTTTGTATGAAGAGTATGATATATTTGTATGCTAACGGAGTATACGGAGTCGATAGAAGAGTGCTTTCCCAAAAAGACATGACCAAAACTAAAGTTAAACAGAAGGCAAAGTACCTGTTGTCTAGGTTGGAGGGTATTGCAGTCAAGATCCGGGTTGGGAGAGTTTTTTCCACTGATTGAAGAGAGTCCAAACAGGAGACTAATGGACGCGCAGGTATCGGTCTACGGTAATGAAAAACCAGTCAGATCAACAACGACCGCAATCCAGCTGGTATTAAGCTAGTCAACATCGAAACAAGACTCTTAAACCACAATGAAATTTTGAGGAATTTGATGCAAAAGAATTCACTTGAATGGTTGCAGGATACTTTAGAATTTTGACAAAAAACTACAAGGCACTTTATAAATCATAAGTGTGTGTATACCTCCCCACATCTGGCAAAAAACGAAACACAAACAAATAGGAGTAGATGCATCCAAATCATCAAAGAAAAATAAGTAAAAACAAATTTTCAGATGTGTAGAAATTTGAAAATGGCAACTTATATTTAACATTGTGATTAGTTAGGACCACACTAGTTTTCCACATCAAAATTTACCGATCCACACAACATATGGGATAAATCCCAATATATTTCTTTTTATACCGTATATCCTAAAGCTTATTTAGCGGGGACCACATCGTCTTTACTATGATAATAGTGTGGACTATCACTATAATAACAGTGTGGACTGTGCTAGTTGCCCGGTGCAGAATATAAGGTAGTTATTGCAAATCGTGTTGCGCGTTTATTTATTTTTCGCATGAAAAAAATATTGATCAGAACATGAATGCCAGAAAAATTAATAGACATGTCACAAAATGTTTTGCACTTCCCATCTCTTCAAGTTGTCATTGAAGCTGCCAAGTAGTGTTGACAGGCTGGTTTCGTCAAAAAAGAAAACGCACACACCGCATGAAAATGAAGGGTAGAACAAACATGAGGTTGAATAAATATGTCTGGTTCTACTCACATTGTTGACTCTATAAGAAAGTCCACAAGGGCGAGCATTTGTAACATTCAAAACTGTCTTTGCAACAAGACGACTTGCACAACTGAGTTTCTGCCACACCCAGCCCAACACACCCAGCCGAATAAATCAGACAGTTTCTCATAATTGGATCCTTAATTATAGTTAAAAGACTGCAACTCTCACTTTCTAATCTTTCTACTGAAGATTGGATACATAGCCTACCGGATTTTGCTTTTGGAAGTCCGTCAAATTAAGCCCATGAGCCCGACTGATCTCGGCGCAGCTGAAATTGAAGCCATCTGGTATAGTGTAACTTAACGGTCCACTGAGAGTGGCGGCTACAACAAAAACCAGAACAAAAACATATTTCCAATCAGGAGAGGGAGGGGAGGGACGGAAGGAGAGAGGGAGGCAGCGAAAGGGGGTGTAGGGGTTGTTATGGTGAAGAATTGTGGTCTGACAGTGGAGTTTACAACAAAAACCAAAACTAAAACATAATTTACGATTGGGAGAGGGAGGAAAGGAGGGATGGAAGGATTGGTATGGTGTATGATTGCCGTCCCATGACAGTGGAGGCTACAACAAAAACCACAACAAAAGCAAAATTGACATTTGAAAGCCTGTGGACAATGAACCCAGGTCTTCTGTTAACAACATCAACTACCATCCGTTGGGATTAACATGGGGGAATGGAAGTGGAGAGGTATACCGAATGCACAAGTAACTGGACCTTCCGATGCGTCCATAACATAGCCGAGGGGACAGATACACGTGTAGCTCCCAGGTGGATTGTTGGAGTCCACACATTCTCCTGTGTCGCATGGATTTTTGTCGGTAAACGTACATGGAGATACTGCAGTATTTTAACAGAGAACTAACTGAAGTCATCAGTGAGAAATACAAGAGTAGTAAACCAGGATATGTCTGGCAGAATCTTTCTGGTGTTGCTCAATTATCCTCAATAGCATTGTAAATCCTTCAAACTTATAAAATTATTAAATATGAGCTCTAAATTTATAAATCCTCCAAACAGTTTCAATTGTAAAACTAATCACCACATTTGCAATACCTATAAGAATGCGCAAACTATGAAAAATGCTTAGGAGTCTAGAATATCATCACGTACAAACAAAGCTACAATGAGATTTTTACTCTTGATCTTTCTCCTGTTGATTTTTACAACAATGTGAAGTATGGCAAGTCCCCCAGTCAAAAAATGGACGAATTTGAAATTTTCCTCACCTTCGCCATTTTAGTGAAACAAGCAAATTACTTTTCTCACGTGCATAAACCACAGAATATCAAAATTCTCTTATTAAATACTGGGAACCGAGGAAGATGATCATAAAACTTTGGCACCAAACTTCTATTGACAATAAAACCCATTTCAAGAATTTGAGTTTACTATGCAAGGAAGTTTTTTGCCTAATTTACATTCTTGCTTATGAACACAATTCATGAATATAGAGCATGGAATAGGCAGCAGGTTTTTGCCAATTGGTTTTTTTACACAATCCTTTAACTTGCCAGACAAAAGCACAAGATTGGGTACTCACCTAATGCACAAAGTTGGAATGTGTTGTTGTGGTTCAACGGATGTCATCCATCCACACATTGAATACAAAAATGTGTAGGAAATTAATAACATCTTTTGCTAGATTCAGTGATAAACATCGTAAAAGGACATACCCAAAATCTTTGCAAGGTTGGAAACGAACCTGGTGCACATGCTTGTGTTTTGTCGCTGTTTGTGACAACGGTGAAGTTAGCCGGACATTGACACGTGTATGTTTTACCCACAGGAGTGCAACTTCCACCCCCACATGGATTCATCCTTCCAGGGAACTGATTATTTCCACCTCTGAATGTGTCAATGTTTACCAAGTTGCACGGATCATTTTCTGTTATGTAAAAACAAACCCAATAAGCAAACCCAATATAAGTAGCTACAGATGTTAGCTGCACACCTATATATATTGTACTGAAGGTTCTTTTCTAAGCAACAGGCACAACTATTATCCTCAATAATTGGGACGATCCACATCTTAACCACTTTGTTGAGCACCAACTACTTTGCCCAGCAAGATGGTTTGTGAAGGAAGGTCCACCAAAAAAAGAAGGTAACAAAAGCTGCTCGTGTTCCCAACTTTCGACAGAGGCTTACCTGAAACCGGCATCCCTGAAATAGATCGGTTGTCTGGAACGTTCACCCCTCGTGACGCCTTCAGTCGGCATAAGCCCGTGGCTGTGTTGAAGGTGAATGTGACACAGCCAGGTTGAAATTTGCATTCGGCACAACACTGACTTGCAGAAATAGTATTGTTGAGGATTTTCAAATCAGCTCCCTGAACGGCCGTTCTGTTTAGAAAAGCGATGATCCTGAACAGTTTACAGAAACATTGAGAAGCTTAGGTAGTTCCTCTCGCTCGTGGTGAAAAATCAAGAATCAAATTGAGAAGTTTGACTGATGCCTCTGAAAACAACATCGACATGTCGGTAATAGGCGAACAATTGAGATGCCAGTATCACCAGCCGTACAAAATGTACAGCGAATCAACTTATATACACAATTTTTAAGAGCATAGAACAGGTTATTTTATGACCAGGAATTAAGGACGCGTTATATTTCATCATAGTTTGCTCACCATTAATCCTAGTTTCACCACTAGAAAATTCGTACTTAAGATTTTTTATTGTGTTGAGCATGCATCCTTCTTTAATAACTACAGCAAATATATTCCAAACTGTACTTGCTAGACTTAGTAAGACTTACTGACTTCAACTCAGTCAACTCAAACTTTGTGCTATAGAACTTTCTGAGTAATGGTAGCATGATACTTGATAAGACTTGGAAGAATCAGAGAGGCTATCTACTAAATGCAAGTGTCATCAGTTTACTTGTTGCGTACAAGAGCTTACTGAGCCTCACCGATGCGTAAAGCTACATCTGATGATTTTGCACTTTCTTTCCTCACATTTTTCTCAAGTACAAGGTTCCTACTTATACTTTTCGAGAGAAAGAATTCCTCCTTTATTGACTAACATCCGACCAAACAAATGACCGTAGGGCACACTTCTAGATTACTGTTTCACATCCCCTTACTGTTCCATGCAGCCAACTAAGCGGTCTTTGGCATTAAATTAAAGAGCTTTTTGTTTTATTGTCGTATTCAGCAATAGTAACATTTTAGCTCGTTCAAGTTATATAATCGCCGGAGCCACAATGAACCTCAAAAAAATGAAGTACCTGAAGCCTTAACAACTGGAATTAGTCCTGGTAGGGTGTTGATGCCGCAGACCCCCGACCCTCCTATAATTTGCATACGCATGTAGCCCTGCTCGCCCCAGGATGCTCCCCACGAATTTCGAACAATCCAATATGACTGCGATAACTCTCGTAAATCGAGCACATAGCCCACAAGGAGCACAGCATGGTCCACTCCACTGGAAAAACACATGGAGTCGTTGAAAAGGCCCTACATACACCAATAGATACTTATGTTACTTGCCATAAGACACACATACAACATGCTTTAAGCTCTCAATTATGAATTATCGTATGGATGAGTTCTTTGTACCTGACGGTAGTTGACAAATGCGGAGCCACTGGCCTCCACGAAAACTATAACCGGCTGTTGAAGAACAGCCTGGAGTAAGCCAAACCAGCCGAATTGTCTGACGCGCTCCCATCGTGTTATGCGAACAGTACTGGTAGGCTGGCCATACCCACGTCCATGTGAATCATTAGGAAGAGCTTTTTAAAGTATACCAATAAGGCAAACTGGAATTAAGAGCAATGTACTCCGTCGAACAGATTGCAATGACATTAGTCTTCCCTTTAAATATTTGGTCTTGGCTTGGGATGTGGAGATAGAATGCCCCAATGGTATCCAGGAAAGTGAAGCTTTAATTACCATCAATACTGAAACAAAATGAATGAAACAGGCCTCAGTGGAATGTGGATGCCAAATTACAATGCATGAAAAGGGCTGTTGCAGACGTCCACAAGCAATAGGGTTGAGATTTGAACTGTTGTTGTTCATTTTATTGAAAACTGTGTGATTTTTTTACAAAGCATGTATGTTATATTTAGGACCTACTATTTGTGTGTTACACGGCTTTGAAAGGTCAAAGCTGGTGGTGAGATTTCTTGTAGCTGCAAAGCTGAGAGCCATTGAAGGCCAACCGCTATCGTCACAACCCCTGTTGAGGCAACGGGCCACTTGTTGCTCCGAGAAAATAGGGGGTTTCGTCAACTGTAATCCATTAGCGATGTAGTATACACTTTCTATAGCGCCTATTGTAGCATAGACCCAACAGCTTCCTGCACAAGGGAATGGCACATTGTGGATGCTCTCCTATTAGATTGTGGATGACATAAAGAAATGACTTGGATATTGAACATCACCTTATGATCCATTAGATCCCTTGGGCTGAGTACAACGTTGATAAACGTATTCTATAGTCACATAGAAGGACAACGTGGGACATTGGAGAATTGAAAATGAACAAATAGGAAAAAAATGAACGACGGGAATCCTAAAGTGTGTATCAACTGTTTGTTTATGTCCCTTATGAATGAGTCCCAACGATTTCATTTGTCGAAATTTCCTCTAGTCCTAAGTTGTGAGATTACAAAGTAATATTAATCGTTTTGGGTGGATTCTTTTGACCAATTTATGTTTTTTGTAGGATTCAAAAGCTTCCTATGGAGAATATTGAAAACCATAAGTATAAATTGACTTAATTTTACTCCATTGGTTTTGAAATGATAAAATAAGCTTACAAAATTAATATGTTTCGTCTTCCAAAAGCCTTTTGGTCGTCTCATTTAAAATATTTTAAGATTCAATAAAAATCCACTTTAGACAAGTTTGGTATGTGGTTCTTTGAGAAGATAAATAATTCAAAAAAAATCCTCATTTATTTAAGCTTCACTTACACCTTCAAACTGGGAAATATCCTAAAAATAATAGAAAAATACTACAATATTTTGTGGCATTGGCGAATATCAAGACAAAACAAAAAACAACTAATTTCCAGCTGCAAAAAGTTTAGAATGTACTTACTACAGGCACCTTGGTCTTTCACTGGTGATAGGATAGGCGACCAATCCCAAGATGTATAAAGGGTCCATATAGGCCTATTAAAACCCCAAAAATAGCCGACGCTCGCATGAAAGAAATAAGGACTAAAGCCTGCAGAGTTGGTTGACGGTTGTGCATCATCTAGACCAAGAGCGTACACTGCCATACCAAAAGGAGAAAGTGTCAAACATCATGCCACATGACAGGGCTCCATGAATACTCAACCAAATTCGTGTTTGCAGGTTATTTAAAATTTTCAATTTGACTTCTCATTGGAAAAAGAACTTTTGGCGCCATCACGCAGCCTGTGCAAGGAACAATTGAGAAATGAAAGTTACTATTCAGATTCTGGTCATTAGACTTTGATCTAACATTTTTTCATTACCAGCACCAAGAATTTAGATTTCCTATGTTCTCACTCTTTGACCCCCGACACCTATGTTTGATTACCCTACGACAAAAAAAAGAAAAATGCAGAAGTCTATAATGTTGTCAAAAATTATGGCTATCAATTTTTTTTTTTTTTAATGGCCACTTGTCAAAGAGAGCAAGCTACACGAGTGTGTGATAAATTTGCAGTCTAACAATATAAAAACTTATCATATTTGATTATTTCATGTGAAAAACAGGTTCACATCCACCGTTGTATGAATTTTTTTGCAAACCGGAGTATATAAGTGATTTTTAAGGTCATCCACGGGAATTTAGATTGATTGACCAACCAAATGTGTGATTAAGTTCAGCATAGAAGAACTTCCATAAGTTGGAAAAAGGAAAATAATCACATTCTTCAGTAAGACTTAATAAATACCTGTGAAACTGCTTTCAAAACTCCAACTCTGAATCTCATGAGTGTCGACACAAAGACCAGTTCCAGCTCCGAATCCAACGTATGCCCTAGTAACTGTTTGGCATGCGGCACAGGCAGATGGCCTCAGCAACTCGCAAAGGGATTTTTTGTATGTAAGCAAAGGCGTCGCTGGCTTAGCATTCTCAGTGTTGAGGTACACTTGCAAAATCTGGCGTGCACCATCGTAATCCACCCATGCATACTTGGTGGACGGACTGAAATCATCCAAAATAGTTGTTCTGTTGTATGTCACTGGGGCAAAAACAAAGTTTTCACGTATGCCCACGTATCTTCCTGGAGGATCGTACCCATTGCCATAAGTGTCAAAAACAATGCTAACACTACCAACAACAGGTTGACCTGTATACGCCAGTGCCATAGATTCACCATACCCTCCCAGTTTGGAAAAGTCTATGTTTGAGCCAAGAAAGGTGAAGGCAAAGCCATCGCCATGGCACGTTTTGTTGTCGTGGTAGATGCGGAAAGAGAATTGCATATTAAATGAAGCTGCTTCGCACCCATTAGTGCGATTCTTTCGGAGAAGTGGGACTGAATCCTTGAACAATGCTCGTCCACCTTGCCAGTAATCAAATGTAACTTGAAGTTGGGAGGAAAGGAGTCGAGATGATCCATAAAGGATAAGCTTTTTTGGATCATCAAATTGCGTAAATGTGAATGTCGTGTTATCTGATGAATGACATTTGACCATACAATACCAAAGGAAGAAAAGTGGATAAGTACAAGGTTGTCACAAACATGTATGGTATTTTACAGCTATATTATCCATTACATGCTCGATTGGAGATCCAATTATTGATGACCACAGGTGCATCCATCTATAAAATAGCAGGTGCAGGTTGGTTGACTTTACCAGTAGAGCTTGGAGAATTCATGCATCTTTGTCTGGAAATGAACTAATAACAAAAAAAAAGGAAAATAGACGCACACCCTAAATTTTAGAGGGGTTCAAAAATAATGAGACCAAGACGTTTTGTATGTTGAGTGAATTCTTTTGGCACAGGTCACTCTGAATTCAAGGTAGCGTGACTCTGACGACATCACAATCAAACCCTGACAACAGCCTTACAAACTTAGTGTGCATTACGGCAAGACAGGAAATTGACAACCAACCGGATGGTGCCGGTGGGGGGGGAGGAGGTGGTCTTGGGGGACTTGGTGTGAGCCTTATAGGGGGAGATGGAGGAGGACGACGAGGTGGTGATGGAGGGTTTCGAGGCGGAGGTGGAAAATTGACTGGAGCCAAAGACAAAAAAACACTTAATACTCGGTAATTCCAATTTTCATTCGCATGTAGAGGTCTTCAAAGAAATATATGCTTAGTGTTTAAGCTATGATGAATTTGTTACATACGCTAACATTTAACAAAAAAGGAGGGTCAAGAAAAAACTAACAAAATTTTAGGATGAGGCTTTAATAGAATACCTGGGAAACTGCTATCAAATTTCCAGCTGCGAATCTCATGAGTGTCGACACAAAGACCAGTTCCAGCCGAGAATCCAACGTATGCCCTAGTAACTGTTTGGCATGCGACACAGGCAGATGGCCTCAACAACTCGCAAAGGGATTTGCTGTAAGTAAGCAATGGCGTTGCTGGCTTTGAGTTCTTATTGCTGAGGTATACTTGCAAAATTTGACGTGTACTATCATAATCCGCCCACACATACTTGGTGGACTGACTGAAATCATCTAAAATAGTTGCCAAGTTGTATGTTACTGGCTTTAAAACAAATTTTTCACGTATGCCCACGTATCTTCCAGGAGGATCGTAGCTGTTGGAATAAGTATCAAAAACAATGCTTAAACTACCCACAACAGGCAGATCTGAATACTGCAGATTGAATGTTTCACTGCCGCCACCAAGTTTGGAAAAGTCTATGTTTGAACCAAGAAAGGTGAAGGCAAAGCCATCGCCATGGCATGCTTTGTTGTCGTTGTAAACACTAAAAGAGAATTGCAGATTAAATGAAGCTGCCTGGCACGCATTAAGGCCATTATCTCGTAGAATAGGGACGGAGCTCTTGTACAATGCTCGACCAACTTGACCACCACTAGCCGGGGTAAGCTGAAGTTTGGAGGATACAAGTTGAGACGATCCAGATAAGGTAAGCATTGATGGTCGATCGAATTGCGTAAATGTGAATGTTGCGTAACCTGATAAATGACATAAATAGAAGGCAGGTACAAACTTATTTAGTATTATAAAGTCACATGACAAGAAACATCGTTTATTAGTGGTTCAACTGGCGATTTGACTGTTGGATGGGTACAACCATCCACATTGTACCAAGTAGAGGTCGATAGAGGTACCTTCGGAACTTGGTGAATTTAGTCTTCTTTGACCAGAAATGTACAAAATAACCAACAAATTATAAGAATAGTGGAGTCAAGGTTGCAATTTTACTCAATCTCAAAACTAAATCATACATATGCATATATATACACATATTATAATATATGAATAAGGTTTTTTTCTGGTTCATCAATGAAAGTGAGACGCACACTCAAATTTTAAAGTTCAAAAATAAATGAGACTACGATGTAGATTATAGGAAAGCACAACTTTTTCTTACAGGGTGAGGTTGATGTGATTCGAGTATACATCAACACTAAAAGTAGCATAAATCAGATTGGGACAAATTTTAAATATGACCATAAAAGCATTAGATTCGGTGTAGTAGTTGTAGTGCTGCCACAATTTGAAGTGTTGACGCCACGTATCGTTATTTGACTATGATATAGGCAGTTATTCGGTTTTGCAGCGAGCAAATGACATGACAAGAGTGGTTATAAAAATTCTTTCACATTAATTTTTGTACCTAGAAGTGGGACATTTCACAATCTACAATATCGAGGTTTTAAAAGGATATGATGCACATAGATTCGCCTTCCTTGATTGCATCTGCCATCAACCAACCCTTTCTACCTATCAAGTCGGAAAGATTCACGTTGTTTTGACCACGTTTTATATGTCCGAAATCAAAATGGACCACTTATAGAAAGAAACACGCAGGATTTTCAATAAGACATTATACACCACCAACTACAAAGTGAATCAATGTATCGGCCAAACATGGTCATTAAAGGGAGAAAAAATATTTTCACTTCACTTGCTAATTAGATTCCAATAGTTACGTGAACTCTACTAGCACGCAATAAACTTCGCAGGGGACTACTCCACATAATGTGATTATCGTCCAAATTCTCTCTGAATTGAGATTGACTTCTTTGATGAGCAGAATTCATCCAAAACCTTAAGTCAATCGCATTATCCTCAGGGGTCCGCGACATCGCACCAATTTTTGGGTTATTACATGACCAATAACCCATGTCCTCACATGATATTGCCATTGGACTTGAACATGTGTTTATAAACAATCCACTCATGAAAAATTGGTCATCAAGTTTACCATTCAATACTTTAGATAACATGCCATTGTTGTAATGGGAAGAAAACTAGATGAATGGATTCGGCAACATTCGCCTAACAGGACATTTTATCTTTCACTATGTATGTGCCAGGGGAAAAAAAGCGTGAAAACAAGCACACAAAAGTTTGCACAGTCTAACAGTCTAATGGTGATTGCAGGTTTAATAAAATGTTTTCACCTAAATTACAATTAATAACTTTCTATACCACAGGTGACAATATGACACAGGTGACAATATGAATGCATGATTCCCAATTGGTTTTTTTACACAATCCTTTAACTTGCCAGACAAAAGCACAAGATTGGGTACTCACCTAATGCACAAAGTTGGAATGTGTTGTTGTGGTTCAACGGATGTCATCCATCCACACATTGAATACAAAAATGTGTAGGAAATTAATAACATCTTTTGCTAGATTCAGTGATAAACATCGTAAAAGGACATACCCAAAATCTTTGCAAGGTTGGAAACGAACCTGGTGCACATGCTTGTGTTTTGTCGCTGTTTGTGACAACGGTGAAGTTAGCCGGACATTGACACGTGTATGTTTTACCCACAGGAGTGCAACTTCCACCCCCACATGGATTCATCCTTCCAGGGAACTGATTATTTCCACCTCTGAATGTGTCAATGTTTACCAAGTTGCACGGATCATTTTCTGTTATGTAAAAACAAACCCAATAAGCAAACCCAATATAAGTAGCTACAGATGTTAGCTGCACACCTATATATATTGTACTGAAGGTTCTTTTCTAAGCAACAGGCACAACTATTATCCTCAATAATTGGGACGATCCACATCTTAACCACTTTGTTGAGCACCAACTACTTTGCCTAGCAAGATGGTTTGTGAAGGAAGGTCCACCAAAAAAAGAAGGTAACAAAAGCTGCTCGTGTTCCCAACTTTCGACAGAGGCTTACCTGAAACCGGCATCCCTGAAATAGATCGGTTGTCTGGAACGTTCACCCCTCGTGACGCCTTCAGTCGGCATAAGCCCGTGGCTGTGTTGAAGGTGAATGTGACACAGCCAGGTTGAAATTTGCATTCGGCACAACACTGACTTGCAGAAATAGTTTTGTTGAGGATTTTCAAATCAGCTCCCTGAACGGCCGTTCTGTTTAGAAAAGCGATCTTCCTGAACAGTTTACAGAAACATTGAGAAGCTTAGGTAGTTCCTCTCGCTTGTGGTGAAAAATCAAGAATCAAATTGAGAAGTTTGACTGATGCGTCTGAAAACAACATCGACATGTCGGTAATAGGCGAACAATTGAGATGCCAGTATCACCAGCCGTACAAAATGTACAGCGAATCAACTTATATACACATTTTTTAAGAGCATAGAACAGGTTATTTTATGACCAGGAATTAACGACGCGTTATATTTCATCATAGTTTGCTCACCGTTAATCCTAGTTTCACCACTAGAAAATTCGTACTTAAGATTTTTTATTGTGTTGAGCATGCATCCTTCTTTAATAACTACAGCAAACATATTCCAAACTGTACTTGCTAGACTTAGTAAGACTTACTGACTTCAACTCAGTCAACTCAAACTTTGTGCTATAGAACTTTCTGAGTAATGGTAGCATGATACTTGATAAGACTTGGAAGAATCAGAGAGGCTATCTACTAAATGCAAGTGTCATCAGTTTACTTGTTGCGTACAAGAGCTTACTGAGCCTCAGCGATGCGGAAAGCTACATCTGATGATTTTGCACTTTCTTTCCTCACATTTTTCTCAAGTACAAGGTTCCTACTTATACTTTTCGAGAGAAAGAATTTCTCCTTTATTGACTAACATCCGACCAAACAAATGACCGTAGGGCACACTTCTAGATTACTGTTTCACATCCCCTTACTGTTCCATGCAGCCAACTAAGCGGTCTTTGGCATTAAATTAAAGAGCTTTTTGTTTTATTGTCGTATTCAGCAATAGTAACATTTTAGCTCGTTCAAGTTATATAATCGCCGGAGCCACAATGAACCTCAAAAAAATGAAGTACCTGAAGCCTTAACAACTGGAATTAGTCCTGGTAGGGTGTTGATGCCGCAGACCCCCGACCCTCCCATAATTTGCATACGCATGTAGCCCTGCTCGCCCCAGGATGCTCCCCACGAATTTCGAACAATCCAATATGACTGCGATAACTCTCGTAAATCGAGCACATAGCCCACAAGGAGCACAGCATGGTCCACTCCACTGGAAAAACACATGGAGTCGTTGAAAAGGCCCTACATACACCAATAGATACTTATGTTACTTGCCATAAGACACACATACAACATGCTTTAAGCTCTCAATTATGAATTATCGTATGGATGAGTTCTTTGTACCTGACGGTAGTTGACAAATGCGGAGCCACTGGCCTCCACGAAAACTATAACCGGCTGTTGAAGAACAGCCTGGAGTAAGCCAAACCAGCCGAATTGTCTGACGCGCTCCCATCGTGTTATGCGAACAGTACTGGTAGGCTGGCCATACCCACGTCCATGTGAATCATTAGGAAGAGCTTTTTAAATTATACCAATAAGGCAAACTGGAATTAAGAGCAATGTACTCCGTCGAACAGATTGCAATGACATTAGTCTCCCCTTTAAATATTTGGTCTTGGCTTGGGATGTGGAGATAGAATGCCCCAATGGTATCCAGGAAAGTGAAGCTTTAATTACCATCAATACTGAAACAAAATGAATGAAACAGGCCTCAGTGGAATGTGGATGCCAAATTACAATGCATGAAAAGGGCTGTTGCAGACGTCCACAAGCAATAGGGTTGAGATTTGAACTGTTGTTGTTCATTTTATTGAAAACTGTGTGATTTTTTTACAAAGCATGTATGTTATATTTAGGACCTACTATTTGTGTGTTACACGGCTTTGAAAGGTCAAAGCTGGTGGTGAGATTTCTTGTAGCTGCAAAGCTGAGAGCCATTGAAGGCCAACCGCTATCGTCACAACCCCTGTTGAGGCAACGGGCCACTTGTTGCTCCGAGAAAATAGGGGGTTTCGTCAACTGTAATCCATTAGCGATGTAGTATACACTTTCTATAGCGCCTATTGTAGCATAGACCCAACAGCTTCCTGCACAAGGGAATGGCACATTGTGGATGCTCTCCTATTAGATTGTGGATGACATAAAGAAATGACTTGGATATTGAACATCACCTTATGATCCATTAGATCCCTTGGGCTGAGTACAACGTTGATAAACGTATTCTATAGTCACATAGAAGGACAACGTGGGACATTGGAGAATTGAAAATGAACAAATAGGAAACAAATGAACGACGAGAATCCTAAAGTGTGTATCAACTGTTTGTTTATGTCCCTTGTGAATGAATCCCAACGATTTCATTTGTCGAAATTTCCTCTAGTCCTAAGTTGTGAGATTACAAAGTAATATTAATCGTTTTGGGTGGATTCTTTTGACCAATTTATGTTTTTTGTAGGATTCAAAAGCTTCCTATGGAGAATATTGAAAACCATAAGTATAAATTGACTTAATTTTACTCCATTGGTTTTGAAATGATAAAATAAGCTTACAAAATTAATATGTTTCGTCTTCCAAAAGCCTTTTGGTCGTCTCATTTAAAATATTTTAAGATTCAATAAAAAGCCACTTTAGACAAGTTTGGTATGTGGTTCTTTGAGAAGATAAATAATTCAAAAAAAATCCTCATTTATTTAAGCTTCACTTACACCTTCAAACTGGGAAATATCCTAAAAATAATAGAAAAATACTACAATATTTTGTGGCATTGGCGAATATCAAGACAAAACAAAAAACAACTAATTTCCAGCTGCAAAAAGTTTAGAATGTACTTACTACAGGCACCTTGGTCTTTCACTGGTGATAGGATAGGCGACCAATCCCAAGATGTATAAAGGGTCCATATAGGCCTATTAAAACCCCAAAAATAGCCGACGCTCGCATGAAAGAAATAAGGACTAAAGCCTGCAGAGTTGGTTGACGGTTGTGCATCATCTAGACCAAGAGCGTACACTGCCATACCAAAAGGAGAAAGTGTCAAACATCATGCCACATGACAGGGCTCCATGAATACTCAACCAAATTCGTGTTTGCAGGTTATTTAAAATTTTCAATTTGACTTCTCATTGGAAAAAGAACTTTTGGCGCCATCACGCAGCCTGTGCAAGGAACAATTGAGAAATGAAAGTTACTATTCAGATTCTGGTCATTAGACTTTGATCTAACATTTTTTCATTACCAGCACCAAGAATTTAGATTTCCTATGTTCTCACTCTTTGACCCCCGACACCTATGTTTGATTACCCTACGACAAAAAAAAGAAAAATGCAGAAGTCTATAATGTTGTCAAAAATTATGGCTATCAATTTTTTTTTTTTTTAATGGCCACTTGTCAAAGAGAGCAAGCTACACGAGTGTGTGATAAATTTGCAGTTGTCTAACAATATAAAAACTTATCATATTTGATTATTTCATGTGAAAAACAGGTTCACATCCACCGTTGTATGAAATTTTTTGCAAACCGGAGTATATAAGTGATTTTTAAGGTCATCCACGGGAATTTAGATTGATTGACCAACCAAATGTGTGATTAAGTTCAGCATAGAAGAACTTCCATAAGTTGGAAAAAGGAAAATAATCACATTCTTCAGTAAGACTTAATAAATACCTGTGAAACTGCTTTCAAAACTCCAACTCTGAATCTCATGAGTGTCGACACAAAGACCAGTTCCAGCTCCGAATCCAACGTATGCCCTAGTAACTGTTTGGCATGCGGCACAGGCAGATGGCCTCAGCAACTCGCAAAGGGATTTTTTGTATGTAAGCAAAGGCGTCGCTGGCCTAGCATTCTCAGTGTTGAGGTACACTTGCAAAATCTAGCGTGCACCATCGTAATCCACCCATGCATACTTGGTGGACGGACTGAAATCATCCAAAATAGTTGTTCTGTTGTATGTCACTGGGGCAGCAACAAAGTTTTCACGTATGCCCACGTATCTTCCTGAAGGATCGTACTCATTGCCATAAGTGTCAAAAACAATGCTAACACTACCCACAACAGGTTGACTTGTATACGCCAGTGCCATAGAATCACCATACCCTCCCAGTTTGGAAAAGTCTATGTTTGAGCCAAGAAAGGTGAAGGCAAAGCCATCGCCATGGCACGTTTTGTTGTCGTGGTAGATGCGGAAAGAGAATTGCATGTTAAATGAAGCTGCTTCGCACCCATTAGTGCGATTCTTTCGGAGAAGTGGGACTGAATCCTTGAACAATGCTCGTCCACCTTGCCAGTAATCAAATGTAACTTGAAGTTGGGAGGAAAGGAGTCGAGATGATCCATAAAGGATAAGCTTTTTTGGATCATCAAATTGCGTAAATGTGAATGTCGTGTTATCTGATGAATGACATTTGACCATACAATACCAAAGGAAGAAAAGTGGATAAGTACAAGGTTGTCACAAACATGTATGGTATTTTACAGCTATATTATCCATTACATGCTCGATTGGAGATCCAATTATTGATGACCACAGGTGCATCCGTCTATAAAATAGCAGGTGCAGGTTGGTTGACTTTACCAGTAGAGCTTGGAGAATTCATGCATCTTTGTCTGGAAATGAACTAATAACAAAAAAAAAGGAAAATAGACGCACACCCTAAATTTTAGAGGGGTTCAAAAATAATGAGACCAAGACGTTTTGTATGTTGAGTGATTTTTTTTGGCACAGGTCACTCTGAATTCAAGGTAGCGTGACTCTGACGACATCACAATCAAACCCTGACAGCAGCCTTACAAACTTAGTGTGCATTACGGCAAGACAGGAAATTGACAACCAACCGGATGGTGCCGGTGGGGGGGGAGGAGGTGGTCTTGGGGGACTTGGTGTGAGCCTTATAGGGGGAGATGGAGGAGGACGACGAGGTGGTGATGGAGGGTTTCGAGGCGGAGGTGGAAAATTGACTGGAGCCAAAGACAAAAAAACACTTAATACTCGGTAATTCCAATTTTCATTCGCATGTAGAGGTCTTCAAAGAAATATATGCTTAGTGTTTAAGCTATGATGAATTTGTTACATACGCTAACATTTAACAAAAAAGGAGGGTCAAGAAAAAACTAAAAAAAATTTAGGATGAGGCTTTAATAGAATACCTGGGAAACTGCTATCAAATTTCCAGCTGCGAATCTCATGAGTGTCGACACAAAGACCAGTTCCAGCCGAGAATCCAACGTATGCCCTAGTAACTGTTTGGCATGCGACACAGGCAGATGGCCTCAACAACTCGCAAAGGGATTTGCTGTAAGTAAGCAATGGCGTTGCTGGCTTTGAGTTCTTATTGCTGAGGTATACTTGCAAAATTTGACGTGTACTATCATAATCCGCCCATGCATACTTGGTAGACGAATTAAAATCATCTAAAATGTTTGTCAAGTTGTATGTCACTGGCTCGAAGACAAATTTTTCACGTATGCCCACATATCTTCCTGGAGGATCGTAGTAGTTGACATAAGTGTCAAAAACAATGCTTGCACTACCCACAACTGGCAGACCTGTATACTGCAGACCGAATTTTTCACCGGTGCCACCCAGTTTGGAGAAGTCTATGTTTGAACCAAGAATGTTGAAGGCAAAGCCATCGGCATGGCATGCTTTGTTGTCGTTGTATATACTAAATGAGAACTGCAGACTAAATGAAGCTGCTTGACACCCATTAATGTCACTATCTCGTAGAAGAGGGACAGAGCTCTTGTACAATGCTTGACCACCTTGATCACTAGTAGCCGGTGTAAGCTGAATTCGGGAGGATTTAAGTTGAGATGATCCAAAAAAGTTAAGCAGCAGCGGGTTCATTAAATCGCGTAAATGTGAATGTTGAGTAACCTGATGGATGACATTTGTTGACCGTACAACACCAAAAGCAAGGAAAGTAGATAAGTAGAAGGCACGTACAAACTTATATAGTATTATAAAGTCACAAGGGCAAAAACAAAGTTTATCAGTGGTTCGACTCGCATTGTAGTGGAATCAAGGTTTTGCAGTTTTACTAAATCTCAGAAATTATGATGTGAGACAGTATCATACATATGCTATGAATTAGGTTTTCTATTTCACCGACGGCAGTGAGAAGCACACTAAAATTTCAGTGTTCAATAATAAACAAGACTACAATGCAGATTTTAGGAAAGCACAACTTCTGTCTTGCAAGTCCAGGCTGATGTAATTTGAGTGTACATCAACGCTAAAGTCGGCATAAGTCACTGTGCGACAAACTTTTAATATGACAATAGAATCACTAGATTCAGTTTAGTGGCTACAATTGAAATAGTTTGAAGTGTTAAAGCCAAGTATTGTTGTTCGAGCTACTGATATATGCAGCTAATCGGCCTTGTAGCAATCAAATTACATGACAAGGGAGGTTTTAAACACGTCTTTCCCACAGAAAAATTTCGTCTAGGAGTGGGACATATTAAATCTACACCTGAGATTCACATCCTTGGATTGATCTGCCAACTCATGCTACCAATCAAGTCAGAAAGATCCGAGTTGTTTTGACCACGTTTTACAAAACATAAATCAATATGGACTTCACTTTTAATATGCAACATGCAGGGGTCTAAATAAGGCATCATACACCAGGATGTCATATGCCAGACCCCTATCTTCAACAACAATTACAAATTGAATCAATGTATGGACCAAAACAAACATTGACGTGAGAATAACATGGTTATATAAGTGGACTCCAATAGTGACCGGGCTATGTGAACTCCACTATTACCTATTGAATTCCTAGATTATTTCAAATAATGTGATTATCATCCAAATGCTCTCTGGACAGCGATTGATCTTCGCTGAGCAAGATCCGTCCAAAACCTTAAAAATCAATCAAATTACATTGGGAAGAAAACTAGATGAAAGGAGTCCGCGATATTTGTCGAAGAGGTCATTTTAACTTTCATTATGTGTGTTTCAGAGGAAAAAAGGCGTGAAAGCAAACACAAGGACCTCGATTTGTCATAAAATAATAGTTTTACGTTTTGCACAATCTAATAGTAAATTCCAAGTCTTACAAGGTAATTTCAATTAAACTACTATTCATAACGATTTTTATCGGGGGTGTTAATATGAATGCATGATTCCCAAAGGAAGAGATAAAGATAATAGAACCGCAAACAAAGTTCTGGGCTCACATTCTTGATTTAGTGAATCAGCAGAAGCAGTTCAATACAACAGAAAATAAAACACCTACTTGGATTTTTTATGTACAAAAAACCGCCACCCACGTCCGTCCAAGTGGATCGATCGGTATTCGACTTTGTAAAACATTCTTGATCATTTATCATCCTCAAACCTGTACAGGCGCAGTCCTCTGTGCACTTCTTTTGACAAAACGAAAAGTTCCCATAATAATATGCTATGTCATTTCCGGAAGCATCCATGTTGGGATAACCGGTGTAAGAGTACTGCATATCTCTGCATGCTTGAGTATCTGCAAGGTGAAAATGACTCGACAGAAACTGTTAAATGTACACTTTAGCCAACAAATGAAAGAAACAGAAATAACCTGTATAAAAATACAATAATAACATTGTCCTTTAACATATCTTTCATTATTATCCCTTAACACCCTGACACATTTATCCTCATTTTACATGTTTGATATTAATTTCACGTAAAATTGATTCAAAACACTAGTTGTACACGTTGAGCTCAACACAAGAAAATAAAATGTTGCCATACAAAAGACAGATAAGGTAAATACCTATATACATGCACCAAGACATACGAGGATCAATAGGATTTGCCTTGGCAACTTGTGACAAGCATAACCTCAATTTCCTGCTATTCATAATCCTACCCTGATTTGGCGCTCATGATAAGCACAAAATTGTGTTCGCACCTAATTACGATGGATTACAATCGATGGATGTAATATCATACAAGAATTTGATTTAACATGTCTGGTTGCTTTGTTTGAAATAGCATCTTCCAACTCACCATAGCCATAAACACGAACTTCGCATAGTGATAATACTTTATATTGACCGCTTAGGCGTACCCATACATAACGGCCGGAGGTCAAGCATGTCTTTGTGAAGGGTCTGCCATCCCATGATCCATCGTAATAATTGGAAGAATCACATTCTTTGTTTCCTCCGGCATCCCACCTTTGGTTGCTTGTTCCCACCCATACTTGAACCCCAGCCAATGCATCTATGTATTCGTCCCGGTTCCATAACTCCACCTTCTCAATTTGTGAGGGTTTCCCGAGGTCCACCATCCACCATGGGTCAGTTTCGC
Source organism: Zygnema cylindricum (assembly GCA_037447655.1). Lineage (NCBI taxonomy): Eukaryota > Viridiplantae > Streptophyta > Zygnematophyceae > Zygnematales > Zygnemataceae > Zygnema > Zygnema cylindricum. Next base: position 130,887 of record JBBHKE010001844.1, on the reverse strand, counting down.
CATTAATATTAGTAAGCGTACAGCTGCGGTCAAGGAAGTCTCCACTTGGCTCGCCGTCAACTGCAAGACTTGCCGGATATGTGAATCCGGATAAGTTGGAGGTGCTGCTCTGGTACGTCCGACGTCCCATGGCATAATTAACTAGAAAAAAAAACCAAAACAGTTGTTGATCTGAGTCACTAATACAAATGGCAACTGCTCCTTTACAGCGACAGCAACCACATGAACAGATAAACAACAAAGCAGTAGTGATGACATAAATACGCTCGAGAAGATAAAATTGAAGCTAACATTACATCATATTCAAGAGCGGTTTACCAATAATCAAAATCGACTAAATATAAATCCGAAAACAAGTACCAGAGTACACGAGATGAAAATTTGAATCAAAATCTATTCCATTATGTTAATCAAGTCACAAACTACACACCATGAGCTAGGTGTGTGACTTTTATTCAACACTGGAAATCTGTCTTGGGTGCTATGCTTCCAGCTACAAATTGTTGAGCTTCTCTGATCAAGAATTACATTCAAGAAGGTTTTTTTTGTAGCTAGGAGTGGTACGTTTTATAATCTACAGTTGCGAGTTTTCAAGGGGTATGGTGCCTGTAAAATCACCTTTTTGGGTGGCATCTGCCAGTAACCAACCCTTGTTACCAATCAAGTCAGAAAGATCTGAGTTGTTTTGACCACGTTTTACAAAAAAAAATCAAGATTGACTTCACTTTTAATATGCAACATTCAAGGGTCTCAATAAGGCATCATACGCCAAACCCGTAATCTTCAGCAACAATTACAAAATGAATGTATGGACCAAAATGAAAATTGAAGTGAGAAAAAATATTCTTCATAAGTGGACTCCAGTAGTGACTGAGTTATGAGAACTCTACTATCACCCAGTTAGTTCCTAGATTATTTTCCAATTAATTTGATTATCATCCAGAATGCTCTCTGGACAGCGATTGATCTTCGATGATCCAAAACCTTAAAATTCAATCAAATTACCCTATTGGGTCCGCCAAATCGCACCAACTTTCGGGTTAATGCATATGACCAATGACCCATGTCCGTGCAGTTTATCGCCATCCGATTTGAGCCAGGTGTCCATAAACAAATCGGACATCAAGTTTACCATTCCATACTATAGAAAACATACCATTCTTGCATTGGGAGGACAACTAGATGAATGTAGTCACCGATATCTGTCTAAGAGGTCATTTTAACTTTCATTATCTATCTAGGAAGTCATTTTAACTTTCATTATGTGTGTTTCAGAGGAAAATGGGCGTGAGAGCAAACACAAGGACCTCGATTTGTCATAAAAGAATAGTTTTACGTTTTGCACAATCTAATAGTAAATTCCAAGTCTTACAAGGTAATTTCAACTAAACTTTTATTCATGACGATTTTTATCGGGGGTGTTAATATGAATGCATGTTTCCCAAAGGAAGAGATAAAGATAATAGAACTGCAAACAAAGTTCTCGGCCCAAATGCTTGATTTAGTGAATCAGCAGAAGAAGTTCAATCCAACAGAAAATAAAAAACGTACTTGGATTTTTTATGTACAAAAAACCGCCACCCACGTCCGTCCAAGTGGATCGATCAGTATTTGACTTTGTAAAACATTCTTGATCATTTATCATCCTAAACCCTCTACAGGCGCAGTCCTCTGTGCACTTCCGTTGACAAATTGTTACGTTCCCATAATAATATGAAATATCATTTCCGTAAGCATCCATGTTGGGATAACCAGTGTAAGAGTACTGCATTGCCTTGCACGCTTGAGCATCTACATAGTGAAAAAGACTCGACAGAAACTGTTAATATATACTTTAGCCAGAAGACGAATGAAAGGAAAGAGCCTATAAAAAACAATATAATAACAACAACAATAACATTGTGCCTTACCACATCTCTAAATAATTATCCCTTGACACCTTCACACATTTTTCTTCATTTTACATATTTTAAGATTAAACTTCATGGTAAAATTGATTCAGAATAATAGCTGTACACATCGAGCTCAACACGAGAAAATAAAATTTGTACGTGCTGCTCTGGTACGCTGGACGGCCCATGGGATAATTAACTTGAAAATAAAACCACGACAGTTGTTGATCTGAGTCACTCATACAAATAGCAACTGCTCCTATACAGCAATTTCAACCACACGAACAGGTAAAACATTAGTGATAACATTAATACACTCGAGAAGATAAAGTTGAAGCTAACATCCCATCACAGTCAAGAGTGATTTACCAATACTAAAAGTTGACTGAATATAAACCCCAAAACATTTCCCAAAGTACATGAGACGGGAATTGGAATCAAAATCTATTCCATTACCTTTATCAAGTCACAAACTGCATGATGCGTGTGGCACTTTTATTCAACACTGGAAAAATCTGTCTGGGGTGCTGTGCTGCCAGCTACAAACTGTTGAGCTTCTCTGATGTAGAAATACAACACAAAAATGCCTATACAGTATTCTAAATGGTTCATTTTTTGGTACTGTCTAACAAAGAACAGAAATAGTCTCTACACCTTTTGGTGCTTCAATTGTCACATGTCAAATACGGACACAACTGGGAAAAGCTGATTGAACATACAATGTCTTTGTGGAGACGTTGTCACGACAGCCGATACTCGCCCAGTAAAAAAATTTACACAGAGAATAGCAAAGATGCCGGCAAACTGAATAATTTGTTTGCGGGAGCCAACAACCACGACCATAATTATTGACTTCTACTTTTCCCTCCCTGTTTCTCTCCACTTCCAACTCGCTCTCCTTTTCCCTATTCCTGACCTTATCACTCTCTTTCACCCTCTCCTTCTCTTTTATTTTCTGTCCCTCTCTCTTTCCTTCCAGTTTGATGGTCAGCCTTCACACTGCAAAATACCAATGTTTTTGGCAAGTTAGTTTTTTGAATTTGAGCAAATTATCCATGCATTCAAGAAAACGAGAATCTCTCTAAAACTGTATCGTTTATTCAGCGTTACTAAGCATCTCTTCAGCAAACCATGAGTCTATGACTGGATTAAACGTAGACCAATTCTTGTAGAAAAATCTGACAAAAATTCCTATTTTTTAATGAAGATATGTGCAACACCTTAATTGTAGGGGAAACAAGACTTTATGGCGGTTCTCTTTTTGGTTTTAGACAAAACCTTAGCTTGTTCTTCGGCTACTGAGAGGAATGTCTTTGACAAATATGAATCTGAGCGTTTCCTTTGAGCTTTAGACGTTCACGATTGGAGCTTTTCCATAAACATTTTCTCCAAAAATCTGAAGTGAATGTAGAATTATCAACCGCAAATCTTTATAGCATTCTGGTCATTGATGTTGCTGAAACAAACCAGGAAACACGTGTATTGAACGACTATCGTGTTGGGCACTGAAGGATCACATTCAGGAGTAAATATTGGACATTAAAATTTAGCACTTCAAAATTTGATGTCAATTTATAATTTCGAATACTTGAAACATTAGACAATTCAAATTTGAAAAACATCTACACTGAACCTGTTAAAGGATGGTGAGTTTCTTCAGTATTTTCGTTCAGATGCACCGTTTACATTTTCGTAAATCGTTTGCATAAACTGCTTTCAATCATATCAAAAACAATTTATTTTTATAATGTTACAATTTGCCCTTGACCGTTGCCCCTAGAAGTACGGGCTGTCGTGAACTAGCGAATTAGATTGAAAATAGGTTTTCAAACTGGTAAATTTGGTCCACTTCCCCATATAATTTGGGCTGATAATAATATTAATTTGGTTATAAAACAAAACCAAATAATAATAGTAATATTTAATAATAATTTTATTTGATAGTTAATTTTTGAGCTTTTGTTATTGCAAAAAAGTTGTCATTACTCGAGCTTTGATTCAGTTTATAATATTTTCTCATGAATATCTACAGCATTGCTCATCAATTATGATAAATTTGAGAGAGTAATTGATTAAACGAACAGTCTGTATATGTGAGTGCATGTGGCAGAAATGTAGGGTTATAATAACAATTTATACTTAATAGCAAATAAAGTTTATTATGCTCCAGGCATATATGCATGAATTCATTTTGATAGTAGAGATTGTCACCATGTATATGTTTTTCACTATTAGATTTTTAATCAAAACTGTACATAATTGAACACAAAACTTGTTGAAAAAATAGCATTCCCCTGTGATAAAATTTTGTGTCGAAGAAAATTTGCAGATGTCAAGTCTATATTTTGTGATTCTTGTAACAATTATACGACTTAACCTAAACTTAGGTGTCAACAGGTTAAAAACAAAACCTATTTTTAGTTTGATAGGTTTAGTAAGTCTATTTATGGTGACATCCGAAACAAAAATGGACGTTTTACGAACATCTAACTGAGAATTTAAAATATGTATGCTTTCGACCAAAGAAAAGAGTAACCATGGCGAAGGGTTTGCTTTCAATTTGAAGAAAATTTGTATGGAAATTTACACATCTTCCAAAAAGGTACACTTTCAACACATCCCTGCCAGAAGAAAACTAAATTGAAAGAGAAAAATTGAAAGAGAAAACGAGAATTAATGGTATGTCCCATGTACTTGTAACATGTCCCATGTACTTAGTAACTTAGCGAACTTACTTTGTATTTTAGCGCAGATCCACCGGACCCGGATTTCAAGTGTCCCTATGTGTACCAAACGAAGTTGTCACTTAAAAAGGGCGTGACGATTGTATACGTCGGTAATGCCCGTGACGGCTGTCGACAGTGTACAATCTGTGATGACGCACCAAATTGTGAAAAATTGCTTTGGACGTCGCATAACCTTGCGTGACATTTGTAGACGTCTAATCTTTCGACACTCTATTGCCCATGGCATGGAGGATGTCCATGGCTGAAGAAGTGTCGTTTCCGCTACTTTTCCGGTAAACGGTACCTTTTCTGTACGGTCTTTTAAGACTCCTGGTTGCTTTTAATTGCTTTTAATTGTATAGTTGATTTTAGTACAGTCGATTTGTATGGTAGATTGCGTGTGACATAAAAAAACCAATTTTACGCGCTATGGCTTTTTTTTTTTTGGTTATTCTGACCCTGTAAAAACGAGGTAAGATTTTCGGATGAAACAACCTAAAAAAGAAGACTTATTAGTCGCCATTGTCTGAGATGAATAACTTAACAACAATAATTGTGTTTTTTTTTTTTAAAGGCAAAAAAAATGCTTGAATACCTCTGGCAATGGTCAAAAAACCGCTTCCGCTTCCTACGGCTTAAGTAGAGCCGCCTGGTGAAAGAATGGTGAAAGAATGGTGAAAGAATGCGGAATAGTGAAAGAATGCGGAATAGTGAAGTTTGAAGGGGTGGTAAAGTTCGAAGGTGCGGCGAGTGCGAGTTGATGACGTGGCTTCAGAGATTTGAAACAGAAATTTACGTAATGTGCACAACCTGAAAAAACAAAACAAATAGTGTACTTTAATGGACGCACGTGTACTTTGATGGACACAAACGGACAAAACATAGCGAATTCTGAACTTTACGTTGTCCCTGGAAATCGTTTGAAAATTTTGAAAATTACGGCACTTGTGAATATGTGTTTCTATTTGTTTCTCGAAAATAATTTGTTTTAAAACACATCGCCGATCGATGCGTTTTAAAGAAAAGTTTGAAGATGACGTTTTTTGTCGTGGCCTTGGGTCTAAACACACAAAAGGACAACATGTATTACATCTTAAGTTCGACGATGACTTAAAATGTACTTCTCATTTTATATATTTTTTTGTACGGTTGAAACTTAAGCGGTACGGCGCTAAGTTTTTGAAGAAAACGACAATAAAACCCTTACTTTGGCACATGGGGACATACCCTAAGAGAATGAAAAGTAACTTTAAAGTCTTAACTGCTAACTGGTTATGTCAGAGGCCTAGGTCTCTTGTAGTTGAAGGAAGCCAGGGTACCGTAGTGGTACTCGCTACAGGAATAACATGACGTCCTTTTATTTTGTCCTTTTTCGGAAGGTTATTCGGTTGAAGTACTGTACCGAATATATTTTGTACAAATTTGCCACAGGTGAGGGAGCGCCAGTCAGCATTCTAAGTTTTATGACCGACATTTGACACCGACACGCTGAAAACGACAAAAATCCACGTGTAAGCTGAGAGAAATTTCCGTAGGATATATTTTATCGTATTACGCTCTCGGAAAATTCGAGCGCCCTCCCGGAAAAGGTAGCCAGTTTTTGTAACTCTTTCCAAAATTCCAAAAGAAAAAGTTTTCCTAACAGATACTCTGTCCCCGAAAGATTTCCTAAAAGATACACATTACATAATTGTCGGTTAGTGAAAAAACTTCATCCAACTTGCCACACAAGTGACAGCTAGCGCGAGCGGTATTGCCTCGTTTTACATTCCAGGGATTGTGAGATAGGAGCGGGAATATAAGGGTATGTCCCCATGTACTTGTAACTTAGCGAACTTACTTTGTATTTAAGCGCGGATCCGCCGGATCCGGTTTTCAAGTGTCCATATGTATATGAACGTAATAGTAACTTACGTTTGTGACGATTGTATACGTCGACAATACCTGTGACGTCGCATGTCTTACCGTGACATTGTAGACGTACCACATTTTCAGCCTGTGCAGTTTCACGGTTGAAGAAGATGCGCTTTGCTTTCGCGTCTCCTGTCCGGTCGACATGAAATGGCATCGGAATTTCGAGACCCCTGCAAAAAAAAAATCTATACTGAACAAAAACGGACAAAACCAAACAATTTGTGTACTTTTCTTCGTCCTATTTAACGGGAACGGACAAAACATAGCAAATTATATACTTTTCTTTGTCCTTGGAAATCGTATGAAAATTTCAAAAATTACGGCACGTGCGAATATATGTTTGTATTTGTTTATCGGAAATACCTAGCTTTAAACTAAATCGCGCATGTGTTTTAAACATAAGTTTGAAGATGACGTTTTTTGTCGTGGAAGTGGGTTGAAAAACAAAAGACGACAAGTTTTCGTACTGTCGCGTCTGGTCGGTCATCATAGCTAACGGGAAGAGTTCCTTGGAACCACAAACAGCTAGGACCGGCCACAGATCAAACACGCAGAGGGGCTTTCGGGAGTCACAAAAATAGATAGAGATAGCAATGGTGTAGAGTACGGAGAGATATGTAGCAAACAGACGAAAGTAGACAGAGTAGAATCTCAAAAAAAGTCGTAGCTTTGATTACTGTTCCTTTTAGGAAAAAATGTTACAATGTGGACTTTTTCATAAAGCCGAAACTATTCTACTCTTTGTCTTACTCTAATTGTCTAACTTGCTCTACTAAATTGATGGTTGAAGGGTATCTTTCTGTCTGCTCTGCTTTGTCTTTTCTATACAAACAAAAAGCCTACACTAAATATGTCACTAAAATGTGGTCCAATCATTTTTAATTTACACATTGATTGTCCATCAATAATTGACGCACGTTTGTACACTATTGCATCCACAGCATTCAGTCAAACATGTAGTCGTTCAGTTCAATTTCGTACATTCCGATTCGTCGCGTCACATCACATCACGCCGTACATATGCAAATCAGTAGTCTCGTCAGAATCGTTGTATCGCCGAAGATTATCAAAAACTAACACTCTCACTCGAGCTTTGAGCGATACATCCGATAAAATGTCGTCACTGATGATTTTCGTCACAATAGAAAACTCGCGGGTACTTTCTCGATATAAAAATTGGTCGCCGCACGCTTTAGGCAATTTGGAGTAGATATATTTTGTCGCTCCGTTGAACAGAAGTGGAACTCGCTCCATTTGAAATATGATCCCGTGGGGACCATCTTCAGTCCAATGATGACATGTCATAATATTATGACCAATTGAGGCGCGTCCGGTGCCTAAGATTGCTGCGTCGCTGGCGCTTCCTGGTAATGCCAACTGATCGTTTCTATGACCACCTAATGTGTCATTTATCCTTGTTCTATAAGGAGCATAGTGTTTCGTTTCACTTTGACCATGAATTTCGAACGTTTGACATCCACTCGGTACCATATATTTTGTCGCAAAAATTTTAAGTTGTCGTTCGAGCAACTTGATGAATTTCGTTCGTTTGATTGTTTTGTTCGCGGCGGTAATGAGACTTCGACGTTTCCCAATGTGCGACTTCAAAATTTCTTTGTGCCTTTGTCGCACGTCCTCAAAGGTACAGCCTGTACTTTTTCCAATCATAAACCTTTTTCCAATCATAAAACTGTTAGTACTTTCTTTCACAGGTTCAGGGTATTTTCGCATGTGGTAAAGTTACAGTTATTTCGTGTCGTTTTCCTTCATAACTTAGAAAAAAACGAGAAAATCCGCAGCCGTACCAAAAAATTGAAATTAGTACCGTACAAGTTACATTACAGTGAAACTTTAGACGTACGTAAGTTTGTCGACTAGCGCGATGCAATTTGTCGTTTAGCGCATTTCGACCCATTTTCGCGTCCTTTCATCACACGTTCAAACTTTACGTCAAATCACCTCGCGAGGTGATTTTAAATATAGTCCAAAAAGGAGAGCGAATAGGAAGATGTTGTCGCACATGTCAGATTTTTTGACAATTTTTGTCCGCGGAGTACCAAAAAAAAAACCCACTGCACGTTTCCAACCTATGCGTGACTTTTTTCCGTGCGCTTTTTTCCGTACAGGGCCCGTGGAGGGGGGTTTCGACCAACTGACGCCATTTCGCAAAAGCGAAGATGGTGAAAGCGCCTCTCTTTCTCTCCCTCTCCACCTAACGCGTCTATCTCACAATTCTTGCAATGAAAAAAGGCAAGAAAGGTATCAAATGAAAGATCTATGAAAAATATTTGTTTTGGCTATCTTTTAGCTTAATTTGATGGCAAGTAGAGTGAGAACGGACGAAAAAACAAAATCGGGAAACCATGGCGAAATGTTTTGGAATTAGTGACGTCAACGCTATCATAAGTACGCGTGACGTCAAAATGTCACAAACCCTAAAAATCTACAATGTCACAAGTAGGTAGACGTCTACAACCGTCTCTATTTTGTAAACGTCATCGATTGTCGCGAGTTTTGTACTCGTGTACAATCGTCACAAATTACACCCACGTCTACATCCGTCACAATTTTAAGTTACGATTTCATTTCTTTACATACGAATGCTCTGAAAATTGTACGGAGAATCTTCGCTAAAAAACAAAGTAACAAGACTAAGTTTCGGTTACATGCGAAAATACCCTCATTCTCTCTTTTGGAAAATTCTTATTTGAAACCTTTCTCCTTTAGGGTTTCATTTAGCGTTTTTTCTGTGTCTTTTTCTTTTCTACTCAGACTGCCATAGGTTACCATGTCTTTTAGGAGACTAAGGCTAAGGTTTTCTTCCATGGCATCTAGATTTCTTCTTTCTTTCTCCCCAGCCACGGCTTTCGCTCCTGATCCTGCCTGAGACCTCCGAGTCCTTCTAATGTGCGCTTGTCCAAGATTTTTTTCCTCTTTCTGAATTTGGTGAGGTAAATTTTCTTTACTTCCCTCAACCTTAGAGTTACTCCACTTATCAGCATCCCCTCTAAGTTTTTCTTTGGCAACTGTTAATTTAAGAGGTCTATCTTCCCTTTTCTTTGCTGCAGCTGCTATTGAGCCCTTTCAACTAAATTCTTTTGAGTCATATACATTTTTTAACTTTTCAACTCCTGAATTCTAATAGATGTCTTTATAATCTCATCTTTTTTTGCATTATGACTTCTAAGTTCTTTGACTCTAGGCCTTGGCCTACTCTCACAAGTTAGGGATTGGGAATGAACACCTTTGACTTAACAATCATGTCTTCTGATGTGCTTTGCATATGTACTCGTTTTCAAATCGTGGTCGACAGAAAATCTGGCAGTATCTTGAGCCCTTTGGGATGGCGGATTTGGGAGGACCTTACTTACATTAAGGTGAGATACAAATCATTTTGAATGTTTCCCTACCGATCCAATCGTTACTGTTTTTTGAATTCAGTGAGTAATGCTTCTTTAAAAGATTTGGTCACCCACATTTTTAACTCCGGTTCCTCGTCTTTTCAGCGGACTAACTTTTCAATTACTTGATCAAAATTTTCTTCAACAGGTTGTGTGGGACGACAAGTGGAGGACCTCTTGTGAAGCTTCTCCCACTTTCCTCGAAATCTCTAATTCTCTCTGGTGATTTATGGTTTCCCTTGCTGCTATCTGACCTTTACATAGTTTCCCGTTCTCCCTCGCATGTGGCAATTTACCATTTTCCCTCTCATGTGGCATGATGCTTGAAAGGATGGTGAAGTAATTTTGACTTGCGTTTTCTTTTCTTATTTTTCGTTTTTTGTTCACCTCTGTTGATTCACCTTGATATAGAACTTGTTTGCTCCTCCACTGAATGCAAATTCCATACTGGTGGCCTCGACGACAAGAGCTCAAATCTGCACTGGTGGCGTCAATGAAAAGAGCTCCTTCTATTGATGAATTTCCTTCCCTTGAGGTGTTTTGATTGAGGAGGATGTAAGTCATTGCCCTCGGCAAATCCGTCCTCTCCTCGGCTGGATCTGTTAACGTTGAGTTTGGGTTTTTGATGATCCTTTTCCTGTGTGTGTTTTAGTCTTAGCTGCAACTCTGTCAGAAATTAGCTTGCTCTTAATTTGAGCTTCTTTCCTCACTTGCCAATAAACACTTTTTGGTGTGAGTAAATCTGATGCATGAATCTTCTCCTTTTCTGATCGAGTTATTGACATGCATTTCACTTGTTTTGCAGAGCATTTCTTCGTCTTTGATGACTTAGCTCTCGCCTTGTGATGGTCGTCATTGATGAGAAAAGTAGAGGTGGAGGTTACCAGGCCTCTTTTGGATTGGACATTGAAGCGGACTTGATAATTGGAAAACTTGGCTCTGACTCATTTCTTGGGTTGTAAGTTGTCATCTTTGCTACCTTTGCTCCCAGTTTTCTCACAAAATTTGAAGTTGATGACTTTGTTGTATGATTTGGTGAGTGACACTCGCTTATTGCCTCCCACTTTTTGGTTGTCCTTGTGCTCCCTCAATTTTTTTTTTACTCCCTGCTTGTTCCCCTCCTCTTTTTGTTCATTTAAAAACACATTAATATTTTTCTTTCTATTTTGCAGATCGTTGTTCTTACTCTCAGTGCCTTGGCTGACATGACATGAATCTGTGCTCAGGGGACCGCATGTAGCCACTCGGCTATCAATGATCTTCGAAACTCATTGGATCTCCTTGTTCTCAACTTCCTCTATTTTGTGAGCGGTACTATACCCCTTTTCGTCAATCCTCCTTGATTCTTGTTCCTTTGAATAAACTATCTAGCTGCCATACTCTGATTTGTCTATGTTTGCATCTGTCATCTTCGACTGAGGTTTGTTGGTTATCTCTGCTGCAAAGTCCGACGTTCTCTGATTTTTGATGTTGACTTTTCCTTCCTTCACTGTTGCAATCATGCGAGTGCCTACTTTGCTGCCTCCTTTGGTTTTGATATTGACATGTTTGACAAGTTGGCGTTTTGTTGTTTCTCTGTACAAGACTTTGCTCTGGTCCTCTTTGAGGATGGTAGTCGGCGAACTTGGTTGACTTTGTGCATTCTCAGTAAAATCTCTGCGGATTTTTTCGTCACCCTCTTTGGGCTCACGCAGTTCTATGGCGTTGGGGATGAGCGTGGCGTCGTTCTGAGACATCTGATCTCTAGCTTTTTTGAAGTAAGATCTCATTCCCATCTCCTCTTAAGATGGGTGACCTTTAATTTTAGGGTCTTGGTTCCCGTGAAAACTCTTTTTTGAATTGATACGTCTCACTTTGCTTGAGTTGTGTTCGATCTTTGCACCCGTTGCTGCAACAACCTTTGTAAAGTTGTCTATGCAACGTTTCTGTTTGTGCAACGTTTTTGTTCGCTGCTTTCATTGATTCTCTACAGGGTCAGAACTTGATGTTTTTCCTTCTTGCTTAACTCCTTTGTCATGGGCTTCATGGCGTCCCATCCATTGATGCTTCTGACGTTGGGATGTACAGGTTTTCGGATAGAGCTCTCAACCATGTGATTCGGCAACTCCTTCCTAACATAGCGGACGGAGATACTATCACATGCTCTCGGCTGATTTTCGTGGTGACTCTTCTTCCATTGCTTCCCCGAAATGGTGAATTCTTCTTCCCGTTTTTTTTGCCTTTGTGGCAGAACTTTTCCTTCTTTAGCTTCCATTTTAAAGAAGAGGCGCATGTGTGAGACCTTGGTGTAGTTTAGAGTTTGGCCTGCAATGGAATAGTTAGAGGTCTTTCTGTTTCCAATTTTCTCTCCTCCATTTTCAGTATTTATGCCTGTCTCCTCTCTGTTGTGTTCGACTTTGATCTGAATGCAAGGATCTCTCTGCTATGTTCGACTTTGATATGAATACAGGAATCGCAGACAAAGTCTATAAGATTTGGGTTTTGACAAGTTGTTTTGTCTCTACCCGTTCACGTGCTTGGTAATTGATTTGACCGATTGATTCTTTGATGCCAGGTTCACTGTTGGAGGCCATTTTGTGCATCACCACCTCGGTGGAGCCATCGGCAGCGATCAGCTTCTCGACGACATTTTCCCACTTCCACTCGTTTCGCGTTGTTCTTTAATGTGGTGAGAACAAACCTTTACTGAATGAGCAACGGGAGTAGAAGGAGTGATAGTTTTGTCTTTAAAAGGAGATGTATGTAGAACGAGATGTGTGTTTGCTAAATATGCTGGGAGATGTTTTTTTTTAGGGACATTGCTTCATCGTAGACTTTGTTGATTAGGGATAGGATCAATCCGATTCTTGTTGTCATGGATGATCTCTCAACTATCTCTTTTGTTAACCTTCCCCATTCGAGCACTTCGACGTTGTTGTCCAAGGCTCTCCCTTCACTCGCATCCAATTCTCGGATCTGATTTGGTGCTCTTGTTGTTGGTGAAAAAACCCCCGATTCTCCTTCTCTACTCTCAACCTTCTTAAATAGGGTGTTACATTCTTCTCTCGGAATTTTGAACTCATTTGGGCCCCGTATAGGTGGGCCCATAACTTGTCGTGTCTGGTCGATCATCTAAGCTAACGGGAAAGTTTCCCGTAACCACAGACCACTTAAACCGCCCACAAATCAAATACGCAAATGGGTCTTGGGAGTCACACAAATAGATAGAGATGGTAAAGATTAGAGTACGGAGAGATCTTTAGTAAACAAACAAGATAAACATAGTAGAATCAACATAGTAGAATCTTAGAAATAACTATAGTTTTCATTAATGGTCCGTTTACGACCAAAATGTTACAATGTTTAAGAATTTTCATATTAATGCCAAATTCTATTCTACTCTGTTTTAAAATCTGTATTTCTGTCATGCCGCATCCTGTCGATTGCTCGCGCGCACGATATCATGCTAGCACGCGCGATATTCGGCGTGTGCGCACGATATAATTCACGCACGGACGGCAATTCCCACGCACGCGCAGTATTTCTCACGCACGTGCGGTGTTCTTCACGCACGCGCGATATTTTTCACGCACGCGCAATTTTTTGTATGCACGCGCAGTTTAAGACATGCGCGCGCGGTTTCAAGCATGCACGCATGATTTTGGCAAGCGTGCATAATTTGCGTTCGCACCTGCGAGTTTTCGTCGGTTCATGTGTTTATGATGTGAATGCAATTTTCGTTCGCGTACGATTAAATACATACTAATTTCGTGCACACGTTTTGTTTTGTTTATTTTCAAGGTACAAGATTTTTGAGTATCAACGCGGCGTGATTTTCGAGAATATTTCGGGCGATATGTTTCATTTTGTGCAACATGTTTTGTTTCGTGCGTATGCACGCAATTTTTGGGGTATCGAGGCGAAGTATCGTTTGGCGCCGAATCGCGATTTTTGGTAGCATCGGCCACGCTTCGATACCTCGTATTTATTTAAGTCGCGAATCCATGTAGTTTCGCGCGCATATCTAGTTAGGGAGGGTTTTTACCCTCGGAAAGACGATGTTGGCCGCATATTGGCCAACATCTTAATTAGGTTTATGCATGTAAAGTAGACTAGACTTAGGCTATTTTCGCGTAATGCTTAGCTTAGTCTTACTTAGGCTAATTCTCATACTCACAGAATTTAGCTTTTGGACAAGAATTTTCTCTTGGCGGTTGAGCTTCTTTCTTGCTCTCTCTCTCACGGATTGCCCACTTTTCTCTCTTGTTTTGCTAGCTAGCTATAGAGGCTGGATAGTTTAAGAACATTTACCTTGTATTTCTGCCCACGCTCTTTAATCCACACGGCTCAAAGCCAAGTTTGGAAGGTTTCCCTCTAACTTGTGTTATTTTTGGGAAGTGGTGGAGTGAAGTTCGGGTGGAGAGGCATCTAGATCCGGCTGCGCCTTCTACGGGCAGCGGAACGGTTTGGAGTGTTTGTGTTTTTTTTGTTTGCATTTTGGTTAGGAGTGTGTTTTAGTCTTAGCTGCAACTCTGTCAGAAATTAGCTTGCTCTTAATTTGAGCTTCTTTCCTCACTTGCCAATAAACACTTTTTGGTGTGAGTAAATCTGATGCATGAATCTTCTCCTTTTCTGATCGAGTTATTGACATGCATTTCACTTGTTTTGCAGAGCATTTCTTTGTCTTTGATGACTTAGCTCTCGCCTTGTGATGGTCGTCATTGATGAGAAAAGTAGAGGTGAAGGTTACCAGGCCTCTTTTGGATTGGACATTGAAGCGGACTTGATAATTGGAAAACTTGGCTCTGACTCACTTCTTGGGTTGTGAGTTGTCATCTTTGCTACCTTTGCTCCCAGTGTTCTCACAAAATTTGAAGTTGATGACTTTGTTGTATGATTTGGTGAGTGACACTCGCTTATTGCCTCCCACTTTTTGGTTGTCCTTGTGCTCCCTCAATTTTTTTTTTACTCCCTGCTTGTTCCCCTCCTCTTTTTGTTCATTTAAAAACACATTAATATTTTTCTTTCTGTTTTGCAGGTCGTTGTTCTTACTCTCAGTGCCTTGGCCGACATGACATGAATCTGTGCACATGGGACCGCATGTTGCCACTCGGCTATCAATGATCTTCGAAACTCATTGGATCTCTTTGTTCTCAACTTCCTCTATTTTGTGAGTGGTACTATACCCCTTTTCGTCAATCCTCCTTGATTCTTGTTCCTTTGAATAAACTATCTAGCTGCCATACTCTGATTTGTCTATGTTTCCATCTGTCATCTTCGATTGAGGTTTGTTGGTTATCTGTGCTGCAAAGTCCGACGTTTTCTGATTTTTGATGCTGACTTTTCCTTCCTTCACTGTTGCAATCATGCGAATGCCTACTTTGCTGCCTCCTTTGGTTTTGATATTGACATGTTTGACAAGTTGGCGTGTTGTTAAGACTTTGCTCTGGTCCTCTTTGAGGATGGTGGTCGGCGAACTTGGTTGACTTTGTGCATTCTCCGTAAAATCTCCGCGGATTTCTTCGTCACCCTCTTTGGGCTCACGCAGTTCTATGGCGTTGCGGATGAGCGTGGCGTCGTTTCTGAGACATCTGATCTCTAGCTTTTTTGAAGTAACATCTCCTTCCCATCTCCTCTTGAGATGGGTGACCTTTAATTTTAGGGTCTTGGTTCCCGTGAAAACTCTTTTTTGAATTGATACGTCTCACTTTGCTTGAGTTGTGTTCGATCTTTCCACCCGTTGCTGCAACAACCTTTGTAAAGTTGTCTATGCAACGTTTCTGTTTGTGCAACGTTTTTGTTCGCTGCTTTCATTGATTCTCTACAAGGTCAGAACTTGATGTTTTTCCTTCTTGCTTAACTCCTTTGTCATGGGCTTAATGGCGTCCCATCCATTGATGCTTCTGACGTTGGGATGTGCAGGTTTTCGGATGGAGCTCTCAACCATGTGATTCGGCAACTCCTTCCAAACATAGCGGACGGAGATACTGTCACATGCTCTCGGCTGATTTTCGTGGTGACTCTCTTTCCATTGCTTCCCCGAAATGGTGAATTCTTCTTCCCGTTTTTTTTGCCTTTGTGGCAAATTTTTTCCTTCTTTAGCTTCCATTTTTAAGAAGAGGCGCATGTGTGAGACCGTGGTACAGTTTAGAGTTTTGACCTGCAATGGAATCGTTAGAGGTCTTTCTGTTTCCAACTTCCTCTCCTCCATTTTCAATAGCTTTGCCTGTCTCCTATCCACTGTGGTCATCTTGAATTTGAATGTTCATCTTTAATTTGAATGTTAGCTTCGCAGACAAAGTCTTTGTGATCTGGGTTTTGACTGGTTTGACTTCTTGCAATAAAGACTTGACCCACATCAGCTCTTTCACAGCAGAAGAAGAAGCCATGTACTCAGCCTCCATAGTGGACTGAGCAACCACCTTTTGTTGCTTGCTACTCCAACAGCAAGCACCCTCCCCCACATATAACACATACCCAGAAGTACATCTTCTCA
Source organism: Zygnema cylindricum (assembly GCA_037447655.1). Classification (NCBI taxonomy): domain Eukaryota; kingdom Viridiplantae; phylum Streptophyta; class Zygnematophyceae; order Zygnematales; family Zygnemataceae; genus Zygnema; species Zygnema cylindricum. Next base: position 114,479 of record JBBHKE010001844.1, on the reverse strand, counting down.
TAGGTGCATCTCTATAACTGGCATCACTCCAAGTAGTGATGTCAGTGTGCTCCCCTCCCAAATACAACCATAAATCCCTAGTTCCCACCAGGAATCTCATAACCCTCTTGGCTGCCTCCCAATCTCTCTTTGTAGGATCTGTAAGACTCCTACTGAGGACTCCTACTGCTGCTGCTATGCCCGGTCTGGTACAATTTATAAAGTAGATTAAACTTCCTACAACCTGTTTGTACCCAATAGACTTCATAAACTGTCTCTCTTCTAGACTCATCTGATTATCGAGTATCATCGCTCCTTCTTCTACACTCCCATCACTTACTTTATTCAAGTCCATGGGAGTGGTACAACTGTTTGTTTTTTCCATCTGAAATTTCTCAAGCATATATCTGATAACTTCTTTGTGAGTAATTCTGATTATCTTTTTCCCCCTATCTCTTTCCATTTGAATTCCCAGATATATTTAGCCTCCCCTAAATCCTTCATGTCAAATGTGCTCCTAAGAACTTTCTTTACCTTATTGATCTTTTCCATAGACTTACTCAACACCAGCAAATCATCCACATAAATTGCAATAAAGATCACACCATTCTCATCCTCAAACATATAAATAGACTGGTTAGAACTAATCCTAATATATCCCAGACCGGTGAGAAACTCATCTAGTTTGTTGTTCCATTATCGGGGAGCCTGCTTTAGTCTATATAAAGACTCTATGAGCTTACAGACTTTGCTCTCCTCTCCTTCCTCTACAAAACCCTCTCGCTGTCGCATGAAGATTTCTTCCTCTAGTTCTCTGTTCAGGAAGGCAGTTTTGATATCCATCTGGTGAATTTCCATGTCTTCCGCTGCTGCTAGACTGAGGAGAATCCTTACAGATGAGAACCGAACCACAGGAGCAAAAGTCTCCTCATAATCTATCCCTTCTTTTTGGGTAATCCCCTTTGCTACTAACCGAGCCTGATATCTCTCAATGGTATTATCTGGGTTCAGCTTCAATTTAAATACCCATTTGCACCCGATAGGTTTTCTGTCTGGAGGACAGTTCACTAGCTCCCAAGTATTTGCTTCCATGATGGAAGCCATCTCATCATTTATGGCTCTGACCCATCGGTCTTTCTTCGGACTATTCATTGCCTTAGAGTATGACTGAGGCTCATCTGGGTGAGATAGCTTTGTTACCTTGTGAGCAGCCTATTTATCTTGTAGTCTTTTGCTGCTCCTCCGTCCTCCCTCGAAGTTTGAAGCTGGAATGGAGGGAAGTCTTGGATTCCTTTGTCATGTCTCATCAGCTCCTCTATTAATGAAATCCGGTGCTGGCTCCTCTTCCTCTCTCTCCTCAGAGTGTGCAGAAATATGAGGAGATTCCGGTATATCCCCCCCATCTAGGATCTCCCCTGAATCAGCAATCACATTTTCACTTGTGTCCTTTTTGGGAAGACCCAAGTCATCCTCACTCTCGGACTCAAAATTGATTCTGATTTTCTTAATGTATTTGAAGGGATCAAATGACTTCCCTTCATCCATGACAACTAGGTGCTTTACCACAATAATATCTTGTTTAACTAAGTCATAGACTCTATATCCCTTGACATCCTCATCGTATCCCACAAAATACCTCGGTTTTCCTTTAAGGTCTAGTTTCCAGTTTTTCTTATATAAGTCAAGACTATAAACTTGGCTACCGAATACTTTCAAGTGGGAGATATCCGGTTTCCTTCCAACCTATCTCTCATAAGGTGTCATTCCTTTGACAGTTGTAGTGAGGACTCTATTCTTAATATAGTTAGCACAATTCATGGCTTCTGCCCAAAATCTTTTTCCTATTTTCTTATCTCCCATCATACTACACACACTATCTCCCAAAGTCAGGTTCAACCTCTCAACTACCCCATTTTGTTCTGGATTATTCGGTACTGTTTTTTGATGCTGAACTCCCTCATCTCTCAAGTATTCTTCAAACTGGTTAGAGGTGTACTCTCCCCCATTATCACTTCTTATTCTCTTAATGGGGGTTCCGTGCAGTTTTTCACTCCAGGCTTCGTATTCTTTGAAGTACTTTGGTGTTTCAGACTTTGTTTTCACGAAGTGGACTCTAAAATATCTGGACCAATTATCAGTAATTGTCAGCATATACCTCTTCCCCCCAACCGAAGGTACTCTTCTTGGTCCCCAGATGTCTGTGTGGACTAGGTCTAATACTTAATAACCTCTATACGTGGCAGTTTTGGGAAAGGGGAGTCTGTGAGCCTTACCTTGGGCACATCCACTTCAATCATCCATCATTTCATTATCCCCAAATTGAATGCCTTCTACTACACCCAGTTTTTTCATTTCCCTTAGCCTATCAAAATGCACATGCCCCAACCACTTATGCCAGATCATCAAGCTCGAGACACCACCATGGTAAGCACTCTTCTTTTCATTACTCAGGTTAAGCCTAAACATTAATTGGCTACCCTTATCTGCTGTGAAGTAAACTTTATCTCCGTACTTAGCTGCAAAGACTCTCTTTCTAGTAAAGGTATCAATATCCTTGTCATCTAATACCGAAGTAGACACAAGATTTCTACTCAACTGAGGAATGTAGAGCACATTTGAGAAGGTGAGTATAGAAGTCTATAGGTGAGTATAGAAGTCTTACCCTTTACTAAAAATTTTAGATCTACCAAGCCCATTAGATTTGTGGTAACTACTCTCCTATCCCCATACACAATTTCTACAGTACGGATCTTTCTTAGCTTATTGAAGAGGTGCCTGTCACGGCACATATGCATGGATGCACCTGAATTGATGATCCATCCTTCCTCTAGAGCTTCCCGAATAGCTCCAAAGGCACACTTCTGTTTCCGAGGAATCTCCTTCTCCTCCAAATTCTCGTCAAGGAGAAGCTCCCCATCCTCCTCCTCAGAAGACTCGTCCTCCTCGGTCTCTCCTTTCACTCGTGTGACCACAAGTGCCTTTTTCTTCCCTCTTGGAAGAACTCCCTCCACGGTTTTCTTGGAGCCTCAGCTCCGACAGCTTGATGCAATCAACTATCAAGTGTCTCGGCTTTTTGCAGAAATGGCAAAAACCCTTTGGAGGCCTGGGTTCTCTAGATTAGTCCCCATTGAAGTTGTTGTACGGCTTCTTCGGAACCTTCCTCCACCGGTCTGTTCTGGCAGCTAGAGCTTGAACGCTTTTTCCTCCTCTGAGGATCTCGATGGTTTTCTCCTGTACAAGTATCATTCTGACCACGGTGTTCCACTTCCAAGACCTATCACCCATTTCTTGCACTCGGTACACTATGTTTTTATACTCTTTAGGATGATGAGAGTGTTGACTTTCATTTTCATTGTGCTCGTCCATCCAACACTCTCCATCTCCGTATAAAGACAAGAGAGATCACTACAGTAATCTAACATCTTCCCTCCTTTGTAAGTGTAACTCCCCAACCTTTGCTCCACTAGCTATAGCTCCTAAATGGTACCGACTCTATAGATCTCCACTAAAGTCATCCACAACTCCTCGGCCTTGAAGATGTGAAGGTGAGAGGTCACGAGAGCTTGAGTGAGGTGCCTCAGAATGAAATGCTTGGCATTCATGTTGGTGTACTCCCACATTCGAATGTTGTTTTCCTCGGTATTCACGACCACCGCTCCAGGTGCAGTGGCAATAAGAGTAAAAGGTGTCTCCTTTCCTTTCCCCTTTTCTGACACACCGCTCTCCCCATCGTCTGTCTCCTCCGTTGGAGCATATGCTGCAGAAAAAAACCTCACTCCATCAAACCTTGGTGGGGTCCCGTGAGATAGACGTTTCACTTTTCCATTGACGATATCCCAATATCGTTTTTCACACAGTGCCCCTGTCATCATGGCTTCCCAGTAAATGATCCCAGATCCGTTGAAGATGGGCACCCTAAAGGGTGGGCCCATAACCTGTAATTCTGTGTCTCCCATCATATCACTGAATTCAGGAAGCCTCTAGGTAGCTTTTGGCTAGCCCTCTTGCAATTTGGATCACTGCTACCCAAGCTGGTAAAAAGACAATTTGATTGCACCCCTGTGCTGTCTGGACTCTCTTGAGTTCACATCAAAAATAATCACTAAAAATGCCCAACTAGGCAATTAATTATCAAGTGGCAAAGATGCCAATATTTATACAAGCTTGTTGGGAGAGAGGCGGCTACCTCCTCAATCCTCTAAGTTCTAAACCCCTCTCTTAACCCCTATCTACTGATGTACGAACTAATCAGAAAATTGTTTAGTACAAAAAGGTAATAAGGCCGATGTACTTCTTTACGGCTGGTGTACGACAAGGCCATGGAGGGGACGTCTGTCTCCTTCGGACTTGTCCTTATGCTCTCCGGGATTCCCGCTTCCCAATGATACCTTGTCACGTATCGACAGGTCATGTCACGTCCGAAAAACCGCCAAGACGGCCATTCCGGGATCCTGGCGATGATGCGGACCGTCGGATCTAAACCGACTTTTAATGTTCGCCTTTGAAATTAACAAATGTCTGGTACATTTGTTTCGTGCGCACTAAATTCCAACTAGTTCTTATGTCCGTAATTTGATATTCCGTTAATCCGATTAATGATGTAGCTAATGTTTAAATAGCTGTCAAACCCTAGGTATCCTAATAGACTACTACGTCAGACTGGTAAGAGCTGACGGCTACGCCTTGCTCTGCCGGCGGAGGTTCGAGTCTTGCCGGACTCAACCTTTTTGTTGAGAGTGACTTAGGTCACTCTTTAGTCGTGTCTATGGAGCAAAGGCAGCCATGGCTCCACCGCCCTCTCTTTCCTTCAGTGACTACAACAAGTATGGAGGCTAGAGAGAGAAGGTGGAGGAAGACTGCCTGTGCTTTTCTTTTAGCTATTTTAGCTAATTTAGACCTAGAAAATACATCTTCTAAATCTAGTGATTTCAACAGCTCTCACGTCACTCGCATCCAATTCTCATATCTTATTTGATGCTCTCGTTGTTGTTGTAGAAACCTACGATTCTTCTCCTCTACTCTCAACTTTCTTTGGATGGCTGTTACTTTCTTCTCTCGGAATTTTGAACTCCATTGGGCACCCTGTGGGTGGGCCCAAAACCTGTCGCGCCTAGTCGGTCATCCGAGCTAACGCGAAGAGTTCCCTGTAACCACAAACAGCTTGGACCGGCCACAGATTAAATACGCAGAGGGGCTTTCGGGAGTCACATAAATAGATAGAGATAGAAATGGTGTAGAGTACGGAAAGATATGTAGCAAACAAACGAAAGTAGACAGAGTAGAATCTTAGAAAAAACCATAGCTTTGATTACTAGTCATTTTAGGACAAAATGTTTCAATGTGGACTTTTTAATAAAGCCGAAACTATTCTACTCTTTGTCTTACTGTAATTTTCTGACTTGCTCTCCAAAATTGATGGATAAAAAGGTATCTTTCTGTGTACTCTGCTTTGTCTTTTCTATACAAACAAAAAGCTTACTCTAAATAAGTCACTAAAGTGTGGTCCAATAATTTTTTATTTATACATTAACTGTCCACCTAGAATTGCAGCACGTCTGTACACAATTTCGTACACAAAGCATTCATTCAAACATGTAGTCGTTCGGTCCAATTCCTTGCATTTCGATTCGTCACATCACGTCACGCCGTACATATGCAAATCGGTAGTCTCGTCAAAATTGATGTATTGCCGAAGACTGTCAAAAACTAACACGTATATCCTAAGTTCGAAGATAACGCAATTTGTAATTTACAAATTTGCGATTTCTTCGTACGGTTGCATTTTTGGCAAAACGACGCTAATTTTTACAATAAAACGATAGAAAAAAACCCTTACTTATGCACCTGGGGACATACCTTAAGAGAGAGGAGAGGCGACGTCGGCGTAGACGTTTGCAAAGGACCGATAAATGGAACAGGAGGTCCGAGATGCATGCAATTTATTTTCGTACATACATGTGACGGGCAGGTAAAATAATAGTGAGTAATCTCCCTCGTGATAAAAACTTTCCACTCGTGTGGCACATGCGCGTTACCTTTTTCAATCGTTGTTTGAGTGATAGTTTAACTAAAATCAACTCGCGAGGTGACTTTCAATGAATTTTTTTGATGAGTTGGATTCGCGTGCCTGGGGGTCGAAAAGATTAAAACGCCAAAAAATCACAAAAGACTGGCAAAGTTGAAATACATTCATGTTATAAGTTGACGTAATTATAAGTTGACGTTTATTGTATATTGGTAAAAGCATTTTTACTTAAGACATGATTTAATTGTTGGGGACTAAATTTTGGAGTAAAACGTGTTAGGTATTGAGGACCACTTGCGTATATTCGATGTATGCCTTATTTTAGGCGCTCGATAATCGATATATCGCTTTGATATATCAAGAAGCTAAATATCGCAATATTTCTACGATATATAACATACATTTTTTTATTTTTTTATCTATTCCTCACCCCCCCCCTTGGCGCGCTCAGTGGGGGGTGGAGGGGGGGGTCTGTACGATTTTTTGTACTAGATCTGTACGGACACCTACCTTTTACCAAATTTATCGCGATAATTTATGTTGTTCCCGGTAGGATTTATTGAAGAACCTGACCAATCGATAATCGATATATCGAATATCGAGATTATTGTGATATGAATCTACCCCATACCCAAATTAGTAAAACGTAATAAAAAACACAATACTTTAATACATGGGCACATACCCTTAACAAATATTGACAATTGTTAAAATAAAGCCCAAAAGGTTTCTTGAGATATTAGATTTAGGTTTTTTGAAAATGTTGAGATATTCAATTTAGGTTTATTAAAAACGTTGAGACGTTTGATTTAGGTTTTTTGAAAACGTTGATGAAGAGAGTTTAAATTAGTGGAATTGAAGACCTAGTTAAAAATTTCGGTGCAACTTTCATAATAAATTATTCCATTTCATGTACGCCGTCACTTCAACAGCACAACACTCCACGGGGAATGGTTAGGATAATTTGTACGACTTCTTTTAGCACTAAATGAACATTACGTATTCTCATTACACATGAACACCAATAAACCCTTAACGTTAATAACGGTGGGCGGTGTAATGTTATTAGTTTCATGAGTCAAGTAAAAAATGTCGTGATAAATTTGTTTTTCGATATATCGAATACCGAATTGTCATAGGGCTCGATATATCGCTCCGAGACCAGAAAAAACTATCGTGATATGTTTAGTGGGAGGTGGGGATTCGTACAACCTTAGTAGGGTAAACCATATGGTAAATAGATTGGTAAATCGTATGGTATATCTCTCTCTCTTCCACCACTAAAGACGCGCCATGTGCAAGAGGGGTGTTTTTTTTTTGACTTCAACCACTTCCATATATCACGAAAAATATCTGATTTTCGGTTGAATATTGGATAAACACCGCAATATTTAGCTTCTCAAAATATTGAAGCGGTACATCGATCATCGGGTACTCAAAATTAGTAGTGTTTTGTAGCAAAGGCTCCTTGCCAATACTAAATATATACTTAATTTTGGGTATAGGATAATCGATAGATCACTATAATAAACCGAGGAGATCAATATCGGGATATTCATACGATACATCAGTCGATTTCACGATAAATTTTAATCGTGATATATCGAAGTGACGCTAGGTCAAAAAATAATTCAAAAGCTCCCCCCCCCCCCCCCCTTTGCCTCTGTGGTGCGCGCTCAATGTGGGGTGGGGGGGGAGGGAGAGATATTCCGTACAATTTACCATGTTGTTTAACATACTATATGTGTATTGACAGTCTGCTCCTACCAAATATAAACCTACATTGACAGTCTGCTCCTACCAAATATAAACCTACAGTCTTTGTTGGACCGGGAGCGATATATCGAACCGTTCGACCGTTCGATATTCGATATATCAAATATTGAATTTATCGCAATAAAATTTTACTTCATACCAGAGGTCGCAAAAGTCAAGAATTTACATGACCGAAATCGACAATTGTTTTTCTTTTCAAAACCTGAACACCCAAAACCCGCTCGGGTTATGTCACGCTCATAAATTGTTAACTGTTACCCCATACACTTTTACGAAAATAAAAGTTAACCGAAACTCGATTTCCCTCGACTACCCGTAATCGCTCTTACCCGTATAAGTACAAAATTACACCACTCATTATTATTACTTATTAGCATTAAAGATTTACTGGTGTTAATGCGAAATCAGAATTAATAAAATAGAAGGAGACGCGAGAGGTTGTAGTCCAGGTCTTCAAATAACGTTGTTAACTCTGTTTTGTGATTTTCGACTATAAATATTCGACGCATTAACACTAATAACGATGAGCGGTGTAGTGGTATCCCTTTGCAAATAACAGTTCGTGTACCTCTTCTTTTTTTTTGTCTTTTTGCAAATTTTTATTTTTTGCAATCTCTTTTGACGAAAAGTTTTTTTCCTTAACAGTCACCTCTCTCAAGAGTTTTTGTTCCTAATTTTGCGTGTAACTCTTAGATTACTGTTTATTTTCTCGCAAATTAAATTTAATCACTACATATTTTGGATGGTTTTTATTTCAGTACTATACTATGGTATGAATCGTGCAAAAAAAGGTAAAGTTTTTTATTATTTATGCTTAAAAAAGATATCTTAGTTTATCAATTGGAAAAACAATTAGCAAAAAACACATTATGATAAGCAAAAAAACCAAAAAATCTTGTGTTATATAAATTACAAAAATGAACAAATTACAACAAAAAAAGCCTCGTCCTATTTGCGACTCTAATATACAAATTTTCAAGCTCAAGTTTTAAAATTACAAAAAAAATATAAATCTAAATCAAATATAAACACTTTGCTTTAAAAAATAAAGAACACTACAATTTTTTTGAAATATAACAAAATCTTTAAACAAAAAAAAACCAATATAAATAATACTAAGAAAAATGGCAATAACGAAAAACAAAAACAATAAAACAAATCAAAACACAAAATTTTGCGTTTAAAAGATTGCGGTAGGATCTAACATAGAAAAGATCACTCATAATTAAAGCTGCTAGGAAGCTCGTCTTATTTGTGATTGTTACATGTGTGTGTTAATTGTTGAAGTACCGTTTGTTGACTTGTATTGATAAAGTATGAAACATGTATTACAAGCCACAAAACCTCACCCATTTGCCATGTATTTGTTTAATGTTTTAGCTTCATAGACATGTTCAAATTTTTTCCAACAACTTGAAGTGGCCCTGCTTTCTTTCACTAGGTGATACTCAGCTTCACTATTTTTTGATTTTTGAAGTTCGTTTTGGATTTTAGTTTTAAGGGAAGCTAGGATGTTTTTCTCCATTTTGGTGTATGACTCTGTTTTGTTTGAATTTTGGTCGAGTTTATCCAACTTTAATAGCATTTCAATTGATAGATTTAATGTTCGAAACGTGTGAGAAAGCCAATAATTATAATTTTTCATGGGAAATTGACGTAACAATTTGATTTCCACTAATTTTTAAACCAATAATTAGTATAAGTCGCGTGAAGTTGAAAAAATAATTTGATAAACTTGTGAAACACCATATCAAACGCATAATTAGCAACTTTGCAACAATGTACGACGCATGAATAAGCCAACAATTACGATATGTCGCGTGTAATAGACATTATAGTTTGACATATTTGTGGAAACACCGTGTAGTGCATAATTAACTCTTTACAATGCACTACAATTTGCGGCCCTTATCTTCCATTAAGATTTGCAAAATTAATAGTGTTTGTACCGTGTCAAATTTGCGACTCTAATCGTGATGTCAAGTACTTTTGAGGTGAAATATTTTTGTGTTCTTCCACGATACCAATAGTACAAAGTACAATAATGTTGGATCGTATGAATAGCACAAAACATTCATTTTTTTTGTTTTCTGCTTACCTGACCGTACCCGATGTTTTTTTTTTTTTGAGAATCACCCGCCCGAATCCGCCTGGCCACCAAAATATGGCACCCGAATCCGTTCCAGATCCAACGCAGGCGGTCGGTTAACGGTTGAGTATAAGTTCGGGTACCCGATTGCTACCTCTACTTGATACACAACATTAAAAATTAGGTACACATCTAATATCGGCAAAGGGTCTTAGGTACAGTATTGTACTGTACTGTAAACAACACTACTGTAGGGCACAGGTCGCACTACTGTAGGGCAGAGGTCCCAAACAATTACCCGAAACTGTAACCGACCATTATCCGACCGCCCGTGTCGAATCCGGAACAGATTCGGTTGAAAAATTTGGGGCCGGGCGGATTAAGGCAGGTGATTCACAGGAAAAAAAAAATCGGTTACGGTCGGCTAAGCATAAAACAAAAAAATTTGAAGGTTTTGTACTATCGATACTATCCAACATTATTTTACTTTATACTTTTGGTATCATGGAAGGTATAAGGGAGATGTACCACAAATTTTGTATTAATTTTGGTACACACAGATACGTGTAGTCGCGGGATATCGAGTTTTGAAACTCTGAGACCTCCATAAGTCCTCAGAGTGGAAAGCTTCCAAAAAGCCTCTAGGATAACCCTAACCCCTTTGTGATTCAGCAAAAATAACTGCCACCCTGGCAAACAAAAACTCTGACCAACTTCACCTCGTGAAGACAAGACTCCCTTGAGTCGATAGCAAAAAGAATCTATGAATTTGCTCCCCTGAGCAGTAAGTTATGGAGGGTCAAAGTTGACCTTTTGTACATAAGCTCTCTGGGAGAGAGGGTCCTATCTTCTAATTTTTCTAAGTCCTATCTCTCTCACAGACTCTATCTACTGATGTACGGAGCCAATCAAATTTCAGTTTCGTACACAAAAGTATAGCTGCTGGTGTACTTTCTGTACGGCCATTGTACGACATGGCCTAAATGTCAACACGTGGTATGTCCGGATTCGCTCCCTTAATCTTCGGAGATGCCGCGATCCAATGTCATTCCGCCACGTGTCATCCGATGTGGCGATGACAACAAACCGCCGAAATCCTCTTCCGCGATCGGCGTTAATTCTGGCCGTCCGATTAAATTCACATTTAATCGTAGCCGTAACAAATGCATGCGCGGTATTCGTTTCACTAAAGGAATAAATGCGCGGTATTGGTTTCGTATTCGTACCGGAATCCGTACTTTTACATCTACTGGATCTATGTATCCCGTAAATCTATTTTAGTTAAATAAACTATGCTACGTAGAAGTGTTTAATTAATTATCAAACCTAATAGTACGTAACACTGATTCTACACTTAACGGCTAAGGCTACCGACTACCGGTTGACTGCCGGCCGGTAGGTACCAGGATCAAATCCTGTGGCCGGCACATACCTTTTAGTAAATTAAACCCCTAACTAAAATATATATTCCCGTAAACCTCTGGGAAGCCTAGGTAGCCATGGCTCTAGCTCCCTCTCCAATTTCTCAGTGACTGCGACAAGTTTGAGAGTTGGAGAGAGAAGTTAGAGGTAGACTGCCTCGGCTTCTTTCTTATTTCTATTGAGACCTAGAAAATACTTTAAAAAACCATTAATTTTTACACTCCCCTTATTTTCTAGTCAATCTTTAATTTCAGACCACACTTTTCCCTACAAAAAATTAGCTTAGGGAAAGGCACAGGTTTGGTCATCATATCTGCTACCATCTCACAATCTGGTCGGTAATCTAAACTGATTATTTAGTTTTCTACTTTCTCTCTAACAAAGTTGAGTCTAATGTTCATGTGTTTAGCTTTAAAATGATGTTTAGGATTGGCAGAAATAGCGATTGCTGCCTGATTACCACAAAAAAAATTCTGCACACCACTCTTAAGGTGACCAAGCTCACCAAGCAAAGACTTGACCCACCTCAATTCTTTTATAGCAGAGCAACAGGCCATATACTCAGCCTCCATGGTGGACTGAGCAATAACTTTTTGTTGTTTGCTACTCCAACAGCAAGCCCCATCACCCACATATAATACATATCCAGAAGTGCATCTCCTCATCAGAGCATCACCATAACTGGCATCACTCCTAGTAGTGATGTCAGTATTCTCCCCACCCATATGTAACCATAGATCCCTAGTTCCTATCAAATATCTAAGGACTCTCTTAGCTGCCTCCCAATCCCTCTTATTGGGAGCATTTAGACTTCTACTCAGCACTCCTACAGCTGCAGCTAAATCCGGCCGGGTACATTTCATAAAATAGATTAGACTTCCCACTACTTGCCTGTAAGGAATAGTCTGCATGAACTTCTGTTCTTCAGGAGATAATTCCTCGTCTAAGACTATGACTCCTCCTTCCTCACTCCCCTCACTTCCCTTCTTCAACTCCATTGGAGTTTTACAACTATTAGCTTTATCCATTTGAAAATTTTCAAGCATGTTCCCTATTGCTTCCTTTTGAGTCAATCTTATAATTTTTCTTTTTCGATCTCTCTCTACTTGAATTCCCAAAATATATTTTGCTTCCCCCATATCCTTTATTTCAAATCTCCCCTTAAGATCGGTTTTCAGTTTATTAATTTTTTCCATTGATTTATTTAAGACAAGCAAATCATCAACATAAATTGCAATAAATATAAAACCTTCCTAATCTTGAAAACATAGATTGAGTGATCTGAGCTGATCCGGATATATCCTTGACCGGTAAGAAACACATCAAGCTTCTTATTCCACTGTCGAGGCGCTTGTTTGAAACCATAAAGAGATTTAATCAGCTGGCATACCTTACTCTCCTCTCATTCCTCCACAAACCCTTCGGTTGTCGCATGAAGATCTCCTCTTCCAATTCTCCATGCAAAAAGGATGTCTTGATGTCCATCTGGTGCACTTCTATATCTTCCGCTGCTGCCAGGCTGAGAAGTATGCGGACGGAGGGAAATCTGACCACCAGGGCAAAGGTTTCCTCGTAGTCAATTCCCTCTTTTTGTGTAAATCCCTTTGCCACTAATCGGGCCTTGTAGCGCTCGATTGTGTTATCTGGGTTCAGTTTTAATTTGAAAACCCACTTACAACCGATTGGTTTTCGGTTAGGTGGACAATCCACCAGCTCCCAAGTATCGGCTGCCATAATTAAGGCCATCTCCTCATTGATGGCTGTCTTCCACCGGTTTCTTTCTGGACAAGTCTTTGACTCTCCATAAGTTTGAGGTTCATCTTGATGAGATAATTTAGTTACCTTGTAATTAATCTGTTTTTCTTGTAGTCTTTTGCTACTTCTCGTTCCCCCCTCAAAATCTGAGGCCGGAATAGATGGTTCTCGTGGATTCTTTTGAACAAACTCGGCTTCTCCCCTATCCCTTGATTCCGAATCAATTTCCACCACGTCTTCCGCTTCGGGTAGAGTTGTCACTGGAGTTTCCATAGCCGAGTCCTTTTTGGTCTGATTTGTATCTGCAAGAATGTCATCTTCTCTAAAACCTGGATAGTTAGGGAGCTCAAAGTCATCGGAATTTTCTGACTCAAATCTGATTTTTACTGACTTTGTATATTTCAAGGGATCCATAGACTTTCCTTCATCCATAACTACTAGATGCTTTACTAAGATTATATCTTCCCTTTTTAGATCATAAACTCTATATCCTTTAACATCCTCATCATATCCTAATAAGTATCCCGGTTTTCCTTTAGGATCTAGCTTCCAATTAGACCGATCTGTATCTAGACTGAATACTTGACTGCCGAAAACTTTTAAGTGAGATAAGTCTGGTTTCCGGCCTGTCCATCTCTCATAAGGTGTTTAATCTTTTATAGCTGAAGTAAGAACTCTATTTTTGAGGTAATTAGCACAGTTCATTGCTTCAGCCCAAAACCTTTTTCCTATCTTCTTATTTGACAACATACTTCTAGCACTATCACTTAGTGTTCTATTTAACCTTTCAGCTACCCCATTCTGTTCCAAGTTTTCTAGAACTGTCTTTTGGTGTTGTACCCCATCTTCCCTTAGAAAATCCTCAAACTGGTAGGAAGTATACTCTCCACCATTGTCACTCCTTATTCTCTTGATTGGAGTTTCATGAAGTTTTTTGCTCCATGCTTTATATTGTCTAAAACAATCCTCAGCTTCGGACTTGTTTTTCAAAAAATATACCCGGGAATACCGAGACCAATCATCAGTTATAGTCATCATAAATCTCTTCCCCCCCCGATGAGGGCACTTTAGCCGGTCCCCAAATATCTGTGTGTACTAGATCTAGAATTTTTTCTCCCTTATAGGTGGCTGTTTTAGGAAAGGGTAATCTGTGTGTTTTACCTTGAGCACATCCACTACAATCACTTATATTATCAATCTCACTAAACTTAATCCCTTCCACCACTCCCATCTTTTTCATCTCTATTAACTTATCTAGATTAACATGCCCAAGCCTCTTATGCCACATCATAATATCATGAACACCAGCATAATAAAGTTTCTTCTTTTCATTACTTAAAACCAGCCTAAACATCCCATGGCTACCTTTCTCAACAATGAAATAGACATCCTTCTTAAAACTAGCAGTAAAGACTCCTTCCCTAATGGTAGTAAAAAAACCCTTATCATCTAATACGGATGTAGAGATGAGGTTTTTGTTCAGCTCCGGAATTAACAATACATCGGGGAATGTTACTATAGATGTCTTTCCTTCTACTAACACTTTCAAATCTACCGATCCTACAAGAGTAGTGGTGACTATCCTCCCATCCCCGTACTCTATCTCTACGGTGGGAATATTTCTTATCTTAGTGAACAGGTGCCTATCCTTACACATGTGCATGGAGGCACCTGAATCTATAATCCAACATGCTTCACCTTTCAATTCACCGTAAGCACATTTCTGCCTTCGTGGTATTTCGACCTCGTTTTTCGCCTCCAACTCCTCATCCAAAAGGAGCTCATCGTCCTCCTCCTCGGATTCCGCCTCATGTACCTGTGTCAGAAAGGCCTTTTTCTTTCCTCTCGGGATACTTCCGGTCTGCCCCTCCTTTAACCGAAGCTTGGTTAGCTTAGTGCACTCTGCCATATAGTGCCCAAGTTTCTTACAAAAATGACATAAACCTTTGGGAGCCCTTGGTCCGAACTAGTCAGTCTGATTTTTCTGCTCCCTCCCCCCATAGTTTCCGACCGATTTCCGGGAATCCTTGTTCCTCCAATCGGTCGCATGTGCAAAGGCTTGGCCACTCTTTCCTCCCCTTCGGATCTAAATCGTATTCTCCCGAACAAGAATCATCCCTATCACTGAGTTCCATATCCACCTTGAGTCCGGCAAGTCTTGCACACGGTTGACTATGTTTTCGAACTCATTGGGTAACTTCATCTGGAAACAGTTAACCTTTTCTTTTTCACTAAAATCTTTTCCCGCACTCTCTAGCTCCATGAAGAGTGTAGCAAGCTCATTGCAAAAATCCAACATCCCTCCCCCTTTGTATACATACTCCTTAACTTTTTGATCAGCCAACTGTTGTTGCTGAATCGTACCACTTCGGTACATCTCTATGAAAGCCATCCAAAGATCGGATGCCCTTTCTACCTGCAAATGAGGACATGCAAGTTCTTGAGTGAGATGGAGTAGGATGAAGTGCTTTGCCGCCATATTGTTGAAGTCCCAGGTTTCAGTATCATCCTCTTCGTTCCTCGGAATAGGTGACATGAATGCCGAACAAGTTGTTATTTGTGTGGTCGCCTCCTTCTCCTTTCCTTTGTCTACCACCTCTCCTTCTTTTGTTTCCTCTGTTGAAGGTGGATCATCTTTCCTGGTGAATCTGCTTCCTCCAAACCTTGGAGGAATTGCAAGACTTGATGGACGCCCCATCCGTCCACTCACTATCACCCAAAACCTTTTTTCGCATAGAGCTCCTATCATCATACTTTCCCAGGATATGAAGCCAGTTCCATTAAAGATTGGTACCCTAGAGGGTGGGCCCATAACCTTAAACTCTGAGACCTCCATAAGTCCTCAGAGTGGACAGCTTCGAAGAAGCCTTTAGGATAACCCTGACCCCTTTGTGTTTCAGCAAAAATAACTGTCACCCTGGCAGACAAAAACTTTGACCAACTTCACCTCTGTGAAGACAAGACTCTCTTGAGTTGATAGCAAAAAGAATCTTTGAATTTGCTCCCCTGAGCAGTAAGTTATGGAGGGTCAAAGTTGACCTTTTGTACAGAAGCTCTCTGGGAGAGAGGGTCCTATCTTCTAATTTTTCTAAGTCCTATCTCTCTCACAGACTCTATCTACTGATGTACGGAGCCAATCAAATTTCAGTTTCGTACACAAAAGTATAGCTGCCGGTGTACTTTCTGTACGGCCATTGTATGACATGGCCTAAATGTCGACACGTGGTATGTTCGGATTCGCTCCCTTAATCTTCGGAGATGCCGCGATCCAATGTCATTCCGCCACGTGTCATCCGATGTGGCGATGACCACAAACCGACGAAATCCTCTTTCGCGATCTCGCTGTTTATTCTGGCCGTCCGATTAAATTCACATTTAATCGTAGCCGTAACAAATGCATGCGCGGTATTCGTTTCACTAAAGGAATAAATGCGCGGTATTGGTTTCGTATTCGTACCGGAATCCGTACTATTACATCTACTAGATCAATGTATCCTGTAAAACTATTTCAGTTAAATGAACTATGCTACGTAGAAGTGTTTAATTAATTTTCAAACCTAATAGTACGTAACACTGATTCTACACTTAACGGCTCAGGCTACCGACTACCGATTGACTGCCGGCCGATAGGTAGCAGGATCAAATCTTGTGGCCGACACACACCTTTTACTAAATTATACCCCTAACTAAAATATATATTCCCGTAAACCTCTGGGTAGCCTAGGTAGCCATGGCTCTAGCTCCCTCTCCAATTTCTCAGTGACTGCGACAAGTTTGAGAGTTGGAGAGAGAAGTTAGAGGTAGACTGCCTCGGCTTCTTTCTTATTTCTATTCAGACCTAGAAAATACTTTAAAAAACCATTAATTTCTACAAGTTTCGGTTAAATTTTATTTTCGTAAACGCGTATCGAGTAACGGGTAACAATTTAGGAGCGTGACAAAACGCGGTCTGTTGTCGGCTACTCAGGTTCTGAAAAGAAAAATCAGGTCGGTTTTGATTATCTAAATTTTTGACTTTTCCGACCTCTGCTGTAGGGTTTGGTATAGTACACCGTGAATTGTTATTAGCGTATTGAACGCTAATTTAGCGACCTTTTTTTTTTTTCAAATTATCAAATAGAATTTTCCATACTATTTAAAAAAACCCTACTTCCTAATTAGAGTAAACTATTTTTTTGAAATTTTCTAAATTCATGATTAACGTTAATAACGGTAATTATTCCTATACGCTAGAGAAACTTCTGCTCTAATAACGATTTTAGGTGTACAGTTCTGTAGCGTTGTGTATCGGGAATTTCCGATCGCGGTACTTTCGATACCCGATAGCGCCTTCTACCGGCTGTTGCACGGCAAGGCAGATGTCGCAAAAGTCAAAAAAATTCACCTTAAAACCGACCGTTTTTTTTTTTTCAAAATCTGAGTAACCGACGCCCGACCGAGTTTTGTCACGCTCCAAAATTGTTAACCGTTAACCGATCGTCGTTTACGAAAAAAAAAATAACCGAATCTTGATTTTTCGGGACTAACCGTGCCCACCCGTAACCGAAAAAGTACAAAATTTATCAATGTACGACGGAATAAGCTAATTATTACAATTTGTCGCGTTCCCTTAGATTTGCGAAATGAATAGTGTACTACTCTGTTAGATTTGTGACGCTTTGTCGCGTTGCCTAAGATTTGCGAAATGAATACTGTACTACCGTGTCAGATTTGCGACGCTTTGTCGTGTTCCCTAAGATTTTCGATCATGATGTCACGTACTTCCACGATGCCAAAGAGTACAAAGTACATGAATGTTGGATTATCTTTTTGTAAGATTCGTGAAATGAATAGTGTTAGTACCGTGTCAGATTTGCGACGCTAATCATGATCCCACGTACTTCCACGATACCAAAAGTACAAAGAACAATAATGTAGGAAAAAGAAAGTACAAAATTTTCATTTTTTTTGGTTTTTTGTTTGACCCACCGTAACTGACCGTTTTTTTTTTCTTGGTGAGTCAACCAACCGTAACCGCCCGACCCCCAAAATTTGGCAACCGAATCCGTTCCGGATCTGGCGCGGGCGGTCGGTTAACGGTCGGTAACGGTTTCGGTTGACCGTTTGCGACCTTTGCGGCAAGGGGGCACTTTGGAACATAGATGTCCAATTCGTACGGATTTGGATTTTTTTCCGAGAACTACGCAGTATTCATTTGTTTCGTAGATTTCGTAAATTTTGTACTTCTCACACTGTACGAAAATTTGTACGTACATTAAAAATAAAAGACGTTGCTTCATTTGCGCGCGCATATTTTTTATCTGTCCTCCACTCCTTCTTCAGAAGGAAGCCGCCGTTGGAGACGCCATAAATTCCGCCGCGCGCCGCTATACCGGGCATCGCTTTTAGGGTTAATGTTTTTTTCCTCACTTATTTTTTTTTTTCTAAGTGCACGTTTGTCTGACAGTTAATCGGACGGTCGAGATTGAAATATAAGATGCTCACCTCTAAATTGGCGGTCTCCAATCAAAAGTCGGACAAGTGTGTACGGGAAAAAGGTGTTTTAAGTGAAGAGAAAAACATTAACGCTAATAGCGATACACGGTGTAGTTCGTTGCATTTTTCAGGTTTTGCTTCGTATGCGCGCGCGTATTTTTATGTCATCCACTCCATCTTTAGAAGGAAGCCGCCGTTGGAGGCGCCATAAATACCGCCGGTCGCCGTTAGTTCGTTGCACGTTTCAGTTTTTTGGGTATTCAATATTTAAATATTTAAATTTGAAAAGTAATAATAGTCGCGGGCGACTCGGTGCTTTGCCCTTTGGTTGCCAAGGGCCTGTCGTTTTTATACACGCGGATCAATAGGAGCGTCACAATTTGTCGTAGGAGTTACATGTACTCCACGTATCAATCCGTTTCCGGTAGTGTACGGATATGGATAACACGACAACGTGGCGTGATGTGACGCGATCGCACGCGCAAAAATGAAAAGTACGATACTACACGTTACTCTACCGGTTTTGATAACACGACATTTTGGCGTGACGTCTAGTTTGTCAGGTCGTTTATCATACCATTACAACCACGAGAAATATAACAAATAGGATTGTACCACGTGTCTCTTTTTATTACATCAAAACTGGAATATGACAAAGCCAATCAAAACTCAAATCACTCAACGGCTCACGATCTTACACAAAAACAATCGACGATCTTACACAAAAACAATCGACGATCATTTATCGTTGTCACCAGAGACGAATGCGACTGGAATGCTTTTCCCTTTCAGAATCTAAAAGGACAAAGCAAAAAAAAGTACGAATTTTACTGCGAATTTTATAAAATTTGAAATTGTTTTATGCGCACTGTACGTAGTAATCGTTAGTTTACTCCGTGCGTTTTATGCGCATAGGAAATCTATGCTTTAGAAGTCTGGCGGAGTAACTGGGGGCGGTTAAATGAAATTGTACGAACAAACTGTACTGTAGCTTTGGTGGCAACTCAGCGAAGCGCCGGCGTAATTTGAAAGAGCAAAGATTCTGCGACCGACGCAGCATTGGTGGCTTCGCGATAGGCCAATAGCGGCTGTCGGCGCACGCGTGGCAGCCGTACGCTTGCAATTGCATGAGTTTTGGTATTTCTGTTTCCGGTCCTTCCATGTCGCTTGGATCCAAGAACACATTCCTACATGCCAGCAGGAAAAAACCGACAAAAAAGTCAATGTTTGCTCCAACCTTTTCTGTGGCGCAGATATTTCCCGTGCGAGCGTGGCAAATTGCCGCCCTTGGAAACAAGGATGACCTTTGTATGGACAATGAGTGATCCTCGATAAGTTATCGTGTCAATAACTACACCGCTCATCGTTAGTAGTGTCAACGCTAATAGCGAATCAAGTTGTACCGTGATACTTACGTTGGGTTGCCAAAGAATTTTAACCACACCCCCCCGCCCGAGGTAGGCGGGTTTTCTTCCGTACGTTTTTCTGTACATTTTTTACGCACTATACATGTACGGACACCCCACCTACCACCAAATGTATTGCAATCATTTTTGCTGGTCCCCGAGCAATATATTGTGCCCTCTCACCATTCAGCATTTGGTATATCGAATATCAAGGTTATTGCGATAAGAAATTGCCTGATAAACAACATTATTAAATATCCCTTTCCAAATCAAGGCACCCTAAACCTTGTAGTACCTTTTTCCTTGTACCTTTTACCTTGTACTTTGAACCATGAACCGTGTACCACTGTACCTTGAACCTTGTCATTTGTGCCTTTATGGTATTTGTATAGCATAAGAACCAATATAGTACAGTATACATAAATAATACAAAACAAAACAACGCGTATTAGGGTGCGAACAACGCGTATTAGGGTGCGTCTCTATCATAGTTGTTCACGGCGTTTAGTGCGAACGATTTAATCGCGACGAATTATACGTAACAAACGCATTGAACCTTTTGGAAAAATCGTAAAAATCGTTAATGAATTTTTGTCCGTACGATTCCGTACATGTAAACAAAAATAAATTTCACATATACCGCAGTTTGTACCATTTTCGTACATTTTCCGTATCTTTTCGTAATAGTCCGTACATTTTTTGTACATTTCCGTACATTTCCGTAAAATTAATGTCCAGTTTACCGGACAGAAAGTACTACGAAGTGCAACGTATCTTTTCGTCAGATTCCGTATATTTACCGTACAAAACCGTACAGCTATCGTTAAATACCGTACAGTTTCCGTGAATTAGCCGTTCAGTTTACCGGACCGAAAGTACATCGCGCTTTTTTCCGATTTATTCAAAAGTCACGAATTATACGTTCTAATCGGAAAAAAGGAAAAAATCGCGCGATTTGAACAACTATGGTCTCTATGTACTTCAAACTTAGAGATTTTTTTTTTGTTTTTTAGCGCAGATCCGGCGGACCCGGATTTCGGGTGTCCCTATGTGTACCAAACGAAATTGTCACTTAAGGGCGTGACGATTGTATACGTCGACAATGCCCGTGACGGCTGTCAACGTCTACAATCTGTGATGACGCACGTTATTTTTAGTAACTGCTTGTGACGTCGCGTGACTTTTCGTGACATTGTAGACCTACCGCCCTCCAGCCTCACGGTTGAAGAAGATGCGTTTTGCCTTTGCGTCTATTGTCGGCTCGACGTGAAATGGCATCCAAACCTCGAGACCCCTGCAAAAAAAAAACCCGTACCGGATTCAAAAGGACAAAACAAAACAAACTGTGTACTTCTCTTTGTCGTATTAAACAAAAACGGACAAAACATAGCAAATCGTGTACACTTCCACGTTGCTTGAAATCGTTTGAAAATTTTCAAAAAATACGGCACGCGCGAATATATTCTCCTATTTGTTTATAGAAAATTCCTAATTTTAAAACACATCGCGCATGTGTTTTAAACATAAGGTTGAAGATGGCGTTTTTTGTCGTCGAAGTGGGTCGAAAAACACAAGACGACAACATGTAGTACATCTTAAATTTGATGATGACGCAAAATGTATTTCTCATTTTCTCTATTTTTTTGTACGGTTGACACTTACACGGTACGGCTCTAAGTTTTACAAGAGAACGACAGAAAAAAACCCTTACTTAAGCACACAGAGACGCATCCTTAGTGATGTCTTTATAACGCTTAATATCCCTTGAAATAAAATATCGATTTTTGGCTTCACTTATCGATAATCAAGAGCCAAAAATAATTCTCATATAGTTTTTTGGCAATTGAGAAATGTGCAACCCCAATTTTTTGGGCTTCCATATGCTTTCCTTGTCTCTTTCTTTGCACCCAAATGGTTTACCCATATTAAGTATTCGACAAAAAAATTATTTACCTCATTAACATTATTTATAGAGCTTGTCTTTGGTCCACCCTACAAGTTGAAAATCAACCATTATCATTTAGTAATGATAAGTTGTAACTTCTTCGAGAGCAATAAAAATATTTTTTCTAATAAAGCAATATGGCAAACCATCCGTTTAGGTGGAAACAATAGCAGAGAGGTCAAAAACGAACTGAAGTATATAAAAACTATATATGAAAGAAAACGTGAAAGAAACTAACATAACAATAAAGACCAACCCACGAAAGTACCGGAAAAGAACAGCAACACAAAACCAACCTAAACACACCCCCATGGCACCTACATAATTAACAAAAAGAACTACTAAAAGTATCCTTGTAAATCTCCCAAGCTACCCACGGTGAGAGAGGTCTAGAACACAAACGATCCATTACCGCCATAGCGGATTAAGAAGAGTTTTTTAGGGGTTTTTAGTTTTCGCTGACGTTGTAAAGCCACACACAAACCCTAACGATAAGGTGTATCTCACCCCAAAACCCTAAAAATGATAAAAAGACACGAGTACAAAAAGTCGTAGACTCCCAAAGACCCTCCTCTCGTAAGAACGCTGACCATACGTAATGAGGACTCATCCAAAGCAAAGCCCAAACAACCAAATGTTTTGATAGGTGTCAGAATAAAATGATCTATATATCCATATGTGATCCAAAAGCATTCAACACGTATAATCCTCCTCGTTGGTCTTAGCAACTTCATATGGAGCCACTCTCAATGTGCCAAGCCGCTTGGCCAACAACAGACAGATTTCCCTAAAACAATGTCGTCAAAAATAGGACAGGCAACATCAAACAAAACAGTATCACCACGATCAGAAAGAATAATATGTGAAAGCTCACATCGAACAGGAAACCCCTAAAAAAATTGCATGTAAAGGTCCACATCTTAGAAATTCCACGATCATCAACACTTACTTGTTAGGAATAATAGGTGAAACCCTACGTTGGAGAGAATAACCTGCTTACAAAGCAAAAATCACACAACTTCATTATGTGAAGTGAAGAGAATGTGCCTCGTGTTGTCGGTAATTGGTTATAATTGAAGGTGACCATTTTTGCTAGTTTACAACTATAATAACAGTGATAATAATAAGTGTTGTATACATGCAACAAAAGACAAGAAAAGCCAGAAGGACAACTGAAAGACTAACATGAAATCTTGCAAAACGGCAATTGGAAAACATTGCAAATAAAAAGAAAGAAACAAAATAAGCATACAAGCTCCAATATTAACGAAGCCTTTCATGAAATACACACTGTAATGCATGTTCTTCCATCAAAAGACAAAAACAAATATGAAGGGAAATAACAAGACAATGTAGGAAAGGAAGATAATAAGTCGATAATCGCTACCCTTAGTACTTCGTGTTCACGCTTCCTTAAAGTAACCTCAAATACAAATTTTCTCAACTACTAATCCCTAACGTTTGACTTTATCTCTTAAACAAAATATTGGCTCTCAAGAAAAGAGACAAAATGAGAGTTTGTCATAACTTAGAAAAAGAGTCGAGTTTATGAAATTTCAGTTAACAATCAACTTCTTCGAAACATTCTTCTCCTTTAGAATCTTGTCAACGTACTCACTGCTCCAATCAACATCTTCTACCCTTCTGCCCTTCCCTCTATACCCCCTCTATATTTAAAATCCCTTCCATAAATATTCAACAATTCTTGTTCGAGTTTCCTTCTCTCCCTATCTGGGAACACAAATCGTTGGCTTTGGACTACGAATTACCTTAGCAAGATTGGTTTGGCAATCATATTTATTCAAAGTCTTGAACGAATGTTTTAGGAAGTACTTCTTTCTCAAACCGGCACAGTTGTCATTCTTCGATAACACCTGAGGTCTTCTTAGAGGTTTTATTCCCTGGCATAGTTTTGATCCGCCTCCGATGTCGTCAGCGCCAATACAGACATCCCTCTGGGAGAAAGAAAAATTAAAAGGGGCATGTGAGGAGAGAGGAAGAGAGAGGGAGAGAGTTTAGGAGAGGGAGGGAGGGAGGGGAGGGAGGGAGGGAGAGAGGGAGAGGAAAAGAGGGGGAGAGAGAAGGAGAAAGGGGGAAGGGGGAGAGGTGGAGGGAGAGAGGGGGCGAAGGGAGGTAGAAAGGGGAAAAGGGGGAGAGGGGGGGAGAGGGGGGGAGAGGGGGGGAGAGGGGGAGACAGGGAAAGAGAGAGAGAGAGGCAGAGGGAGAGGGAGAGGGAGAGGGAGAGGGAGAGGGAGATGGAGAGGAGGGGGGAGAGGGAACGGGGGAGGGAGAGGAGAGGGAGAGGGGGAGGGAGAGGAGAGGAAGAAGGGGAGGGGGAGGAGAGAGGAGAGGAAAGAGAGGAAGAAGGGGAGAGAGGGAGAGAGGGAGAGAGTGAGAGAGAGAGAGAGAGGGAGAGAGGGAGATAGGTATTACGGGTGAAGTCATGATGACAAATAGAGTGGAAGGAGAAGGGACAGAAAAGTTCTGTTTTATAAAATGAAAATTGGTAACATAAACAAGAAATAGAGATAAGCTAAATAGTGAACAGAAAAGATCTCGAGAGTGACCTCTCGAGAACCGAAGGTACTTTCCTAACCTGAAGAGACACTTGACCTTTCGGCCAAGAGTCATGGTCAAGATTTATAAAGGGATCTTGACCAGAATCTGATCACGTAAGAAAACAAAGACTGCACGTAAACAGAGAGAGACTGAAATACTGGAATCCTAGATTCTCATACAGACAGCTGAATTCTGAATATCGAAATCCTAAAAACGTAATTCTCAATTTCGATATTCTAGAACAGATAATTAACTTCTATCAAAGACTGTACTTCTAACACCCCCTCTCTTTGTTAGAAGTTGAGACCGGCAGAGGCTCGATGCAGTTGAACTGAGGTCGATGAAGAGGCTTGGTGAGGAAGTCCGCCAGTTGGAGGGACGTCTGGCAGTATTGGAAGGTAAGGGTTCCAGCCGCGATAGTTTCCCTAGTGAAGTGGAACTGAATGTCGATGTGCTTTGTTCGTCGGTGGTGAACTGGGTTGCTCATGAGAGCGAGAGCGCCTTGGGAGTCACAGAATATTGGGGTTGGAGAAGTTTGAGGAAATTGGAGATTAGAAAGGAGGGATCGAAGCCAGATGGCTTCCTTGGCTGCGTGTGTTGCCGCCATATATTCCGCCTCTGTGGAGGACAGAGCCACTGTGGGCTGTTTTTTGGAGGCCCAGGAGACTAGAGCTCCTCCAAGAGAGAAGCAGACACCGGAAGTGGAGCGTCGGGTGTCTAGGTCTCCCCCCCAGTCCGCATCGCAAAAACCAATGAGGGAAGGAGAGGCGGCACCGGAGAAGGTAAGACGGAGTGACTTGGTGCCTTGCAGATAGCGGAGGACCCGCTTCGCCGCAAGGAGGTGCTCAGGAGAGGGGTTAGAAACAAACTGGCTAAGCTGTCCGACTGCAATAGCAATGTCTGGCCTAGTGCCAGTCATTGCATACATGAGACTGCCGACCATGGATCTATAGAGGTCATGAATATCTCCGTGGACAGGCCCACCGGAGTTGGAAATGAGTTTGGTGTTTGCATCTAGAGGAGTGGAGACTGGAGTGCAGTTAGACATTGAGAATCTTTCTAGGACCTCAGATATATATTTTTCCTGAGATAGGTGAAGGATTTTTGCTGGGCGGTCACGGGTGACTAAAATCCCCAGACAGTACTCTAATTCCCCCAGATCCGTCATGGCAAAATGAGAACCTAGCATGGTTTTGACCTGGAGAATTATAGAGAGGGAAGGACTGGAGAGAACAAGATCATCAACATAAATGATGATAATAACAAGGGAGTCGTTTTTACCTTTGAAGAAGATGCCGAAATCTGCTGCGAGCTTGAAGAATCCTTCAAGGATGAGAATTGCTTCAAGGTGTTGACTCCACACACGGGGAGCTTGCTTCAGGCCGTAAAGGGATTTTAGGAGGCGGCAGACGAGATGTTCTGTGCCCGGGGAAATATATCCTTCGGGCTGGCGAACGAAGATTTCCTCCTTGAGAGCGCCATAGAGGAAGGCAGTCTGGACATCCATCTGATGGACATGCCAGTCCTGGGAGGCTGCGATGGAGAGGAGAATTCGAATGGAGGCGAATTTCGCAACAGGGGCGTACGTCTCTGTGAAGTCAAGCCCTTCTTTTTGGAGGAAGCCCTTCGCTACGAACCTTGCCTTGAATCGGTCTAGGGTGCCATCAGATTTTGTTTTCACCCGAAAGACCCATTTAGAGCCGATAACTTTTCGGCCATGAGGAAGGGGTGTGAGCTCCCAAGTGCCATTTTTTTGAAGGGAGGCAAATTCGGCATCCATAGCCACTTTCCAGTCCGCGGCATTAGGACCGGCCATGGCAGCTCCAAAGGAGCCAGGTACATCGAAAGTGGCGATGTTAGCAACGCCATGGGCTGCAAGTCGGGCTGCGATTCGAGCACTTTTCCGGGGAACAAGGGGCTGAATGGGCAGAGAGCCCCCCAGAGGTGCACGCGGAATGATGTAGGGAGGTGCATCCGGACGAATGGGAGAGAGAGAGAAGGGATCAGAGAGTGTCCTTTGGAGAGGGAAGATATTTGAGGAGAGGGAAGGTGTGGAGGTGGTTCTGGCAAGGGCAGAGGAGGGAGCTGTAAGGGCAGGGACAGTAGGAATAGAGGGATCAACGGTTGGAATGACGGAGACAGGAGCTGTTGGTTGAGGGGAGATGGGGGCGATTGAGGAAGAGGGAAGAGGGGAAGGGTAAAGGAGTTTGTTCAGGAGGGGAGTTTCATCAAAAGTGACGTCGCGGCTAAGTTTGACCTGGCGTTCTTGAACAAGCCAGATTCGGTATGCCTTGGATTCGGTTGAATAACCGACCAAATATCCGAATTTCGCGCGGCTACTCCACTTCCCTGATGGCGTAAGGTCCTTTATCCAAGCGACGCTGCCGAATATTCGGAGATGGTTGACATTCGGTTTGTTTCCTGTCCAAGCCTCGTGAGGTGTGAGGTTCGGTAGGCTTGAGGTTGGGCAGAGATTGCGGAGATAGTTGGCGGTTGTAACCGATTCTCCCCAAAAGATAGTTGGCAGGCCGGCGAAGTGTAACATGGAACGCGCCATGTTGATAACGGTACGGTTGTACCGTTCGGCGACTCCGTTTTGTTGTGGTGTATTTGCAGTTGTCGTTTGGTGGATGATGCCATGAACTGCGAGAAACGTGGCGAATTCGGTGGAGCAGAATTCGCCTCCGTTATCCGTCCGTAAAACTTTTATCCGGGAATTGTGGAAGTTTTCAACTTTTGCTTTGAATAATTTGAATGTAGCAAAAGTGTCAGATTTGCGGCGAATCAGGTAGATGTGGCAGTAACGAGTTGCGTCGTCAATGAAGGTAATGAAGTATTGTGAGCCGTTATGGCTGGAAACAGACATCGGTCCACAGAGGTCAGAGTGGATTAACTCAAGTGGTCCGTTGGATTTGGACGTGCTTGAAGGAAACGACGGGCGAGGAAATTTTCCCTCGACGCAACCAGAACAAAACGGGAGTTTTTGGTTAACTAAAGGTTCCAGTCCTGTTACAAGACCTTTGGTTAGTTCATGAAGGCTGGAGCCGGATAAGTGGCCATATCGGAGGTGCCACTTGGAGAAGTTGATATTAGAAGAAGTGATGGCCACATTGGCCAATCCGCTGGGAAAAAAGGACGACAGGATGTAGATGTCGCCCTTTTTGACGCCGAAGCCGACCGTCGTTTTCGTTGGAGATAAAAAGTTGACGCGATCAAAGGAAAAGACGGCCGTCGCTCCTTGCTTTAAGGCTGCGCCGACTGAAAACAGATTTTTTCGTAGTTCAGGTACAAAAAGGACGTTGGGGAGAATGATATTGTTTCCGTGATTGGAGTTGCGAGGATTGATGGTACGGCCAATGTGAGTGGCCGTTAGAGTACTGTTGTTGCCAAGTACGATTGGCATCGGTGGGCAGAGTGGAGACATGTGAGAGAACCAATCAGCTCGTGAAGATAAATGGTGCGATGCACCTGAGTCAACAATCCAGGTGGAATCAGAGATGGTGGATTCTGGTGATACCGTGGAGGACAGGGCAAATCCAAAATCAGATTGATTCATGGATTGCGACGGCTGTATAACTTCCACCGTTGGATGGAGGACTGGTGAGTGGCCGGATGGAGGCGAGGAATAAGTTGGAACGTATACAGGGTTTTGCGGAATGGGGTGATTCGCCAGGTGAGTGTGTCCGTACGGATAGGGATAGGATGGTACGAAAGGATTTGTCGAGGAGAATTCCGTACTTCCAAGAGAAAGGAGACTTTCCGCTGATGAGGCTTGACCGTGGTATGATCCACGTCCTGCAGAATGACCTCGTCCAGCCGTACGGCCGGATCCGCCTTGTCGGTCATGTTTTCGTTTTAATGCTGGGCAGACATCAATGATGTGGTCCAGCGCTCGACAATAGCGACAGGCGGTGGAGGAAGATTTTGGTGGCCTTGGATTGGGTGAAAAGGTGGCCAGAGCTACTCCTGAACTGACGTGGAATGACTGTTTCATCTCCTCATGGACAAGTCGAGCTGTTAAGGTAGGAATAGTCAGTGGGATCGGAGAGTTGTCAAGGGAGGAAATGAGAGAGGAATAGTGATCCGGTAATCCTCCCAAAATTGCCGAAATGAGATCCTCGTCAGAGATCGGTGATTTGATACTCTTGAGTTGTCCAGCGAGCGACTTGAGATGCTGGACATAAGTTTGAATGGAATCAGTAGGAAGCTTTCGATAAGTGTTGAGCTGTCGCTTGAGGAAGAGCTTGTTCGACCAAGACTGATTCTCATATGCGGAAGTCAATAATGACCACGCATCGTGAGCAGAGGGTGCGTCGCGAATATAATCAATTTGAGAGGGTTCAAGAGCCAGTACAAGCCGGGAGTGGGCTTCGTCATTTTTAGCGAGCCAGATTGTCTTGGGTGCAGCGTCAGTTGGTTCAGGTTCACTACCGCTAATGATTGACCAAAGTTTTTCACGACGGAAAAGATGTTCAATTTGATACTTCCAACTGTAAAAATCTGTCCCATTAAATTTGGCAACGGAATTGGCGTTGCCGGGCCCATAACCTATTACGGGTGAAGTCATGTGACAAATAGAGTGGAAGGAGAAGGGACAGAAAAGTTCTGTTTTATAAAATGAAAATTGGTAACATAAACAAGAAATAGAGATAAGCTAAATAGTGAACAGAAAAGATCTCGAGAGTGACCTCTCGAGAACCGAAGGTACTTTCCTAACCTGAAGAGACACTTGACCTTTCGGCCAAGAGTCATGGTCAAGATTTATAAAGGGATCTTGACCAGAATCTGATCACGTAAGAAAACAAAGACTGCACGTAAACAGAGAGAGACTGAAATACTGGAATCCTAGATTCTCATACAGACAGCTGAATTCTGAATATCGAAATCCTAAAAACGTAATTCTCAATTTCGATATTCTAGAACAGATAATTAACTTCTATCAAAGACTGTACTTCTAACAGGAAAGAGAGTGAGAGAGAGAGAAAAAGGAGAGGGAGGGAGGGAGAGGGAGAGAGGCAGAGGGAGAGGGAGAGGGAGGAGAGAGGAGTGAGAGGAGAGAGAGGAGAGGGAGAAAGAGAGAGAGGGAGAGGGGAGGAGAGGGAGAGGGAGGGAGGAGGGGGGAGAGGGAGAGGGAGAGGGAGAGGGAGAGGGAAATGGAAAGGGAGAGGGAGAGCTGGAGAGCGGGAGAGGGGGAGTGGGAGAGAGGGAGAGAGGGAGAGGGAGAAGGGGAGAGGGGGAGAGGGGGAGAGGGAGAGAGGAGAGGGGGAGAGGGTTAGAGGGGGAGAGGGGGAGAGGGTGAGGGGGAGAGGGGGAGAGAGAGGGAGAAGGAAAGAGAGTGAGAGAGAAAAAAAGGAGAGGGAGGGATAGGGAGAGGCAGAGGGAGAGGGAGAGAGGCAGAGGGAGAGGGAGGAGGGAGGAGAGGAGTGAGAGGAGAGAGAGGAGAGGGAGAAATAGAGGGAGAGGGGAGGAGAGGGAGAGGGAGGGAGGAGGGGGGAGAGGGAGAGGGAGAGGGAAATGGAAAGGGAGAGGGAGAGCGGGAGAGCGGGAGAGGGGGAGAGGGGGAGTGGGAGAGAAGGAGAGAGGGAGAGGGAGAGGGGGAGAGGAGGAGAGGGGGAGATGGGAGAGGGGGAGAGGGGGAGAGAGAGGGGGTGAGGGGAGGGGAAGGGAAAGAGAGAGCGAGAGAGCCAATGAGATAGGGAGAAAGGCAGTAGCATGCGCCTTACAATTTTTCAAGATTAGAATTGGGCAAACTTGATACGTTAACTTCAAAAAAGTTGTTTGCGAGATTCCTGCACATATGGATGTCAATGGCCTTTCAGATTTCTTTAACTGCCGAGAGCAGAAAAAGTAGACTAATCTTTTTTTTTGAAATCGGGTTATATCTTCTTATAAAAACTTACAGTTGTTTCAAATTCTTTAAATTGGTTAGTGGCGGTAGAGGTCCACTGAAGCCATTGTTACTCAAATCCCTGAAAAAATGTGAAAAGTAATTATTTAAAACCGTCATGATGAAATCAAAAATGTCATATATCAATTGAACTTAGCCAGAAAGGTGGTACTAAGCATTAAAAGTGACATTCTTGCCTTTCCACAAGATTAAACTTTTCCACACATAAATTGACGAGACTAAAAGTAGGAGTCTAAAATTCTTCTGGTATGGCATGAACCTTTTTTTGGTAAGATCAATAACGAACTGGATTTGTTTCTGCAATGTGAACAGGATAACTTACAAAACCTCCAATTTTTCAAGAGTTTTGATTTCCTCTGGGATACCTCCTCTGAGGCCACACTGGCTCATTCTCCTGGATAAGAAACAATTAAATACTATTCAATTTAAAAAGCTATTAATTTCTTCATGTCAGGTAGAGACACGTAAGAAGTCAAAACAGATTTCATGGAGTGCTTTTGCAAAACTATGGTAAAACCAAAACATTTTGTTTCATAGACAGTGAAGCCAGAAGTGGATAAAGTTGAGAATGAAAATTGGGAATTAAAATGTGGATAATATATTACAGAGCCCTTAGGAAAAAGGAAAAAATAAATATGCTTAGAAAACGTCCTTTTGTTGTGGCGCAGATTAGCATAGATTTCCAAATCAAATCTCTTTCTCTTAAGACGGGCTTGAATTTCTGTATCGCCACTAACACATATTTACAGTCTTTACCCTCTTTCAAGAAAAGGTAACCAAAGAAAAAAATTTCATTCACTTAGTTTTAGAGTCACGATCAAGTTGAAGTCTCACAATATTATCAATGTTGTGTTCAACAAATGAACTCCTCTAGGAAAAATTCCACCAAAGTTATTTCGACTCAGATCTCTGCATATACAGCACGTCATAAAAGTGCAAATCTGTTACAAGGTGGTTTTATACTTTCACAAAAACAAGTTTCCGTTTTGTTACTTTATCCATAAGGAAAGTCTTTTTCAACAATAAAAGGCCAAACTCACACACATATTTTATGATATTGTAACATTGCTTCAAGCTATAAGAATGTGTTTAAATATCTTGAAGATCTTTAAGTGAATTTCTTGAACATAATTATTTCATTCAATCATGTTTTACGGACCACAATGTGCATAAACGTCAGGCACACTGATTATTGAAATTAAATTAAATATACGAGCCATTCTTCACAGAAGAATTATCTTGGGTTTTTGCCATAGAATGTATTACAGAAAAAAATAAACCTTGGTTTCTTTTTTCAGTTATCTGTCTCGAGATGGGGACGACTAGGACATATAAAGTATTTTCGTTAACAAAGATACAAACGTTTCATTAGACACATGCAATGTGATTTTCACTCATCTTATTCAACACTACCAATAATAACGTGCAATACTCAGAAGAGACTTTAACATGCAAACATAAGCAACAAGCTAAAAAGGTCTATTATATAGCAAAACTGTTATGCCTCACATGGTCACAGATGCGTCCTCGTATGTTATATTGAAAAGTTGAGAGGGAATATTGGAATCGAGACGGTTATCTTGCAACTGGCTACATTGAAACCATTTGACATCCAAGAAAATAGTAGAACATCAACATAACAATTCCAACAGAAAACCTAAGATACATCACGTGTAGGAAAATGTTCACCAAAAAAAATGAGGTGAAAAGCACAATGTAAAGCCGGGACAAAAAAAAACTCTAAACCCACATGTTGTCTCAATTGTTGACCTGAAATAATTCCCACAATTAGTTTTCACAGGTTATACCAAAAGGTCTCTTTAAAGGAGTTCCTAACAATGACGATCAAAAACGGAAAATTATCTCTCAAAGCAGAAGTAAATCAAAACAAAAGTCATACACAACACCATAAAAAAGCCTAAGGAGACTTTTTCAGAAATCTAAGAATTTGGCATAGCTTGGGATTCCTTTGAGAATTTGGAAGAGCTTACATGTCAGAGATCAATGTTAAATATCCAATGTCTTTGGGAATTGCACCAGTAAAAGAATTAGAATACAACCACCTGGATCAAAGAAGGTGTCTGTAGTGAGCTCAATACTGAGACACAACCTAAAAGTAGGCCCAAATTGTGAATAAATTGTAAACTTGTAAACAAGAGGGGCTTGCAAACTTGTAACTAGAAGAGCCTGCAAACTTTCTCACTTGCCGAATTCTGAACAACTTGCCAACATCTAATTTGTGAACTTCTGAACTTGGAACTTGTAAACTTGTGAACTAATTAATCTTTAAACTAAAAAAGTTGTAAACTAGTAAATGTGTGACCACATTTATGTGTTTGCATAAAGTACAAGACCTGCATGGTCCTTTTACCACAAAATTAAACAATGAATCTTTAACAGAAAGAAAAATGGTCATTTTTATTTTCTGAACCGGATTGTCATGCAATTCCATAATTGTTGACAAGCTCAATCGAAACTGAGGAATTCAGGAGTTTTATTCATAACCATGCGTTTTTCTGATCTTATCTAGAGAATCAAAAAATACAAACATTTTTTTTCAGTTAAAATAGCTGTTGTTGAAGTACAATTTGCAGCATGTCATATAACTTACAATATTTCTAAGTTCGGTGCCAGACTGTTTATAATTTGCCCGGACAATAAGTTATTATTGAGCCTCCTGCATTGCATTCGACACAACATAAAGAATTAGGGAAGAAAACAGAACATTTTTCCCTAAGAAAAGGGACATAAACTAAGTTTCAAAGAGCTGGACTCAAAGAGAAATCACCAGCTTATAGCTCCCTTTGCCTGAAGCTGGTCGCAAAGAGGAGTACAAACAAATTGCATAGAACAAATTTAGAAATCTCGTTTTAAGCTTTCCAGAAGATGTCAAAAGTGATTAGGCTCCCTACGGAATACAGAAAATTATAAATTCCATCTAAATTTTCATTTGTAAGGACTCTGAAGTATAAATTGCTCAACTTTAACCATAATAGAACAGCATAAGGTATCAATAGGAATCAAAAAATGGCTCCCATCCCCACCCCCTCTCCATTCCCCCTTCCCCTCCCCCCTCTCTCTCAACCAAAAGGTCAAATTACATGAAATGTCCATTCACTTACAAATCATATATTTGTGATGATCCTATGCTCGCAGGTATAATTCCGGTGAGCTGGTTGAAAGACAAATCCCTACTCTCCCGATAAAATAACGCATTCATAAGATGTCAGTGGCCAAAAAAAAAAAAAAAAAACGAAGGCAAAAAAAAATGCTAAGTTAGACATAAAAGTTACTTTTATATAAACAGCTGGCACTTGGCACAACTCAACGTCACACAAAAAAGCACCATTTCTTATAGAGTGAAAGGTAACACGAGAACTATATTAGTCTCAATAGACCAATATTAGCATACGTAAAACTTCATTCAGTAAATAGAGCTGGACCAAAAACTGACATTTGCATGCTTCTGAAACTCAAACGTAAACTTTCAAAACCAAAAACTTGATGAGGAAACTGCGATAATTTGTGATTCGGACAACAAAGTTACAAATGCTAAAAGCCTTTGGTAGATATCGTACAATGCAGTCAAATTTCTTTTTCCAATGTCCACCGGTATCTCTCCTGTAAGCAAGTTCCTATGAAGATCACTGAAAAGAGAATGAAAAAAAAATCTGAATTTTATTAGTTCGAGTTTTGTCAAAAGTATCAAATTCAACCATCAAGAATGTTGGCAAAAAGTTCAGGTTAATCTTAAGTCAAATTCAGTTGTTGTGCCATTATACGCCATGTCATCATTCAACTATTGCCACTAGTTTGGAGAATACAATCAGTGATTTCTTCTCAAAAAACAAAACATAAATAACGTGACTCACAGAAGTTCGAGGATTGGCAAATATGCTACTTCGGGAGGTATTGGTCCTTCCAATCCGCATTGGGCGCAACTCCTATTCCCACCCAAAACCAGATAGATATCTAAACAATTTAGATGCTATTTTACATCCATTTGAATGCAGGGTTCTATAATCCTTCAATGCAAAAGCTCAGTACTTCCAAAAATATGAAAGCAAAAACTTCATTGCTAGGCGTAAGCGATCCCGTCTCAAGAATAAATATGAAATAAACTATGGAGGGATTACACATTGAGGACCGTATTCTTACAAGATTTCCAATTTCCTGAGATTGCTTAATGCCTCAGGTATTTGTCCTCCAAGGTTATTATTATCCAAGTTTCTGGAGGACATAAAACCAGATCAGTGAAAAAAAAATGACACGTAAATGAAAGCAAAGAATAGGCTAGTCAAATGAAGGCCATCTGTTGGAAACAAAAGCATTACGAAATGGAAGATACAAGCTTCTAAAGAATTTTAACACACAACGAGACTTTTGTTGGCATCCGGTGTGAAGGTATCAGATAAAATCAAAAAGCATAATATAAAACAAAAAATAGTCTTTCGTATGTAAGAAAATGCTTGGAGATTTAAAAGACCAGCATGAGGAAATGGAACAAGGATGAGGTAAATCAAGAGAAATCAAGAGCTATATTCAACCAAAAAGGTAGTAGATTATGCTCATAGCAAGCTACACATTTTATCGCTATTAGTGTTAAAGTTCTTTTTCCAACTTAAAACATCTTATCACTTGGCACAGACGTCAGATTTTTAATCCGACGATTGCGATTGAAAGTTAAGGTTCTCACCTTCTGATTGGCGGTGTCGCACCAAAAATCGGACATGTGTGCGCAGAAAAGAGATGTTTTAAGAGGAAAAAAAACATTAACACTAATAGCAATACGCGGTGTAGCTCCTTGCAAATTGCAGGTTTTTTATACAATCGCACTTCAGCTTTTGACATAAAAAGCAGGTCATTCAGAGAGGATTCGATACATACAAAAAGGTTAACTCGGTGAAGTTACCAAAATAGGCAGGAAAGCCTCCTGAATAAAAATTGATACTCGCGTCTCTGCAACATGGTCATCAACGTTACAAAAACATTACTCATCAAAATTAATATGTGACCTGTTAAACAATAAGCAGGACTTCAATGTCGCGGCAAATAACTGCAAATCTCTTACAAATATGAGCAGAAGATCTTTAAGAACAGTCGGTGTGATTGTAAACAAACCGAATCAGATGAGTTACACAATATACCTAAGGAACTAAAAGAGAAAAAACTGGAATGTGCTTCAAGTTCGAACCTTATCGTATGACTTCAGGTCTTCTTAGACTAATACTTCAGTGGGTTTGGCTTCCATATGACTACTTGAAAGAGAACACAATTAAATATAGCACAACATATAACAAGACTCTTAGAAATTAAGACGTATCAAACCATTCTCTGGCAAACTAGTAATTCCAAGGTAAATGCAGTAAAAACAAATAAATTTCTCTTTTGAGCCTAAAAACAATTGTTTTAAAACTGTTTGAATTACATTATGTACACTCTAACATGAATCCTGTTGGAAAAATAATGGGAACTTACAAATAGTCAAGCTTGTAGAAGTTAGAATAATCAGGAAAAGATCCTGTTAAACCATTTGACTGGAATTCTCTGCATTGTTGCAAACAAAAAAGCCAAAAAAATCGTTAGAAAAATCATTGAAGAGAAATCTTCCCATTCAAAAGTTTCAATATGCAATAAAATCACGTTATTTGAAGTTATCATCCAGCAACGCCAAAGAAAATTTAAAAAGTTTGAAAAATCTGAAAAGTTTGAAAAGTTTGAAGTCACAACAATAATATGACTACTGAAATGGAATGGAATGGAATTTGTTTTCTGGAAAAGGAGATTCTTGATAACTGGACCACTGCATCATGAAATCGTTTGGAATACTCACAAACGTTTCAATTTCTTCAAAGGGCCCAGAGAATCAAGGGATATGAGCTTATTGTTTCCAAAATTTCTGTAGGATTACAACAACAAAAAAAAAAAAATGTTATAAAAATATTTAGAGTTTGATTTGGAAGTTTCCCTGTTTTCACTGTCAACTCATTTATCCTAATGAAATGTGAGACCAGAACGCTGAATGAGATGCTTCAATATGAGGGGATTATAGAAAACATGTCAATGCGGGTTTCTTGTTATGAATAAAATAAAGAAGATTAAAAGTTAAAAGAATCTACAATTTCCTCTCACATAGTCCAAGTGGTCACATAACTCTGGTATTTCCTAGATTTTTGTTGGATTCTCCATAGACCGATACGATGATAAAACAACAAATTTGAGCAGCTCTTATGCAAGAAACTTACATAATTGTCAGTTCAGTAAGGTTGCCAAACTCCAAAGGAATAGAAGATAGACTGTTGCTTGACAAGTCCCTGGAAAACCATCATTTTACGGGCTCTGAATACATCATGTCACAAGCTCATCATTTCCTCATTTCACAGGCTTCCTTACATCGTTTCATCACTTTACAGGCTCAGAGAAATAACAAATCGTGTTGAAATGCATAACCGTCATAAACAAAGTATGTATGAAGCAATCAACCGGCGTGTAAAAAGACAACTTTTAGAGACAAGCAGAATGAACGGAAAGCATAAGAGAATGATCACAGAACATATCTGAAAGAGTAAAACTCCTTTAAAGATGTCGGTATTGCAAACAAAAATAACCAACACACAAGCATCTAAACATCAATATAAACACGTTTCCAGTAAAAATACATACAAATTTTGCTGATTCCTTTATCCAAACATCTCTTGTTCAGTAAATATACATACAAATTTTGCAACATCAAAAGATTTGTAATTTCTTTCGGAACTGGGCCGGTAAGTCCAGAATCCACCATGCTCCTGCACACAATTGGTCGAGAACCAAATCTCAAACATGAATTTAAAGCTCAAGCTTTTGGAATTTTAATGAAAAAAGGAAGAAAATTATACAGATGCGAGTATTGCGATATTTTGAGTATATGCAATGAAAATCCAAAGTGGCTTTGCAATCAAGCTAATAACAGCTTTCTTAAACAGCAAGTAATCGAAGGGCGTCTTTTTTTTTCTGACAGAGAAAGGCTCTTGTTAACATGTTAACTGACATGTCTCGACTAATTTCTGATGCACAACCATTTTTGACCGACTGCTTACCTAAAAACCAATTTTACTCACTTGATTTTAAAATCACAATGATAATAATAATGTCAATTAAGATTGAAAGTGCTAGAAACCCTTTCACTAAAAGCCAGTATTCCTGGTTCAATCGAATCTGACAAATTTCAGAGCCAGAGTTCAAATATTTTCTTTTTCCAATTCGCCACCTGGATTTCTGTGCTCATTTAGTATGGCATCTTTGCAACTGTTCAACATATGAACTTTCAAATTATCTATGTGTAAAAATAAGGAATCTTTTGCCAAAAAACAGCTTCCAACTATACTCAATTTTGTAGCAAATGTATCTTTTCTTTTCAGCACTAGAGGACAGTTAGAACACATGGCTAAATTTATGAAAACTACAAAGAAATATCGTGAAGAGACTCATCTGATTGGAACCACCTACAAATTTGTCAATTTCGTGTAACTCCCAATAATCGCAGGAAATTCTCCAGCGTTAAACTTGTTGTTTCCTACAATCCTGTGAGCAAAGGAAAGACACAAAATTCGGAACATGTTAGAGACATTTAGAGACTTAATAGAGTATTTGACCTTTGTTACACAAAGGTTTCATAACAACCACCAAACGCACTAAAAAGGTAATGCTTTAAGAGAAAAATTGAGAAATCAATATCATGCGCACAACTGAGACACAAATAAACATTTTTTTTTAATACTATAATGCTTAAAACGGCCCGACATAATTGCTCCAAAGAAAAAAATTATATTGCTTTTACGTTAAAGAAGCAAGAAGACTAGTCAAGAGAAATTTCATATCAATGCCACAAATGATCTCGATCCTGGGATATTAATCAAATTTTTCATGTCAATTTTATCCAACTTCCAACTATCTTTCACATTTGGTCCCCCTCAAAAGTAAATGAAAATTGGGGCTCAAGGTGAAGGATCAATTACAAGATCAAAAGATCAACGAAATTTCCAAGAAAATCATACGTTCCACCGAAGACATTATATTGAAGATTCCTGACAAATACAAGAAGCAAAATCGTAGCACAAGAGTTGAAACCATTGAAGTACAATACATGATGGTGAGGATGCCTTAGAGAATGACTTGTGAAATGGAATTATTCCGACATCGTACAGAAATAAGTGATAAATTTAACAAAAAAATTGCACTTGAAACGTGTATGGTCATTCTGATATTTCTTCCGAGGAATTCTTGTGGCATAAGCGATTAGGAGGCTAATACTGACATCCAAAATTAATAGAAGGAAGAATAGCAAACAAGCAGGTCATCTACTTTACTCTAAATAGTCCAAAAAGAAGTGCCTTTCCATATGAGTAACAAAATTTCTGGAATTTTCAAGAATATTTAACAAAGAAAAAAATGAAAAACAGAAAAAGGTGTCCCATTTGCAGCCCTCTTTGAAGTAACCTTCTCAAACTTGACGATTCCCAACAACATAACGTCCAAAGTATGAATAATGACATCATGAGCACTTCTAGCTAAAGAAGTGTTGTGGCACTCACAAATAAACTAGCTTTGTCAGGTTCTTCAAAGATGGAAAAGTTCCTGTGAAGTTGTTCTCGTGAAGGTCTCTGCAGTCGATAAAGTTTTCATTTGCAACAATTTTGAATCATATAAGCCAGCTTAACATGAAACGACGAATAAAGGTACTTGAATCACATCAATCACCCTAAAATTAGTTGTCAAGTGAAAAACACTTTTTGAATTGCAAAAGCCACCACAATAGAAACATGTTTATAAAAATAAGGAAGTGAAATATCGCAAACAAACATGTTCAATGGTTAAAATCAATGTCTGATTTGAATTGATTGATCTAGTTGTTTTAAACTTTCTGCCAAAAATATGCATACAAGTACATGACTTGACATTGACATTGACATTGACAAAGTACATTGACTAAATTTTCCGGGTCTAATCCTTCTAGCAAGCGAAATCAATATTAGAGTTGTACAAGTTTTCCATTTTGACTAGACTTCCAATTATCAACCTCCGAACAAACAAACTCTAACTTAGAAGCGTACAAGAACTCCATATTCATTAGATTCCCCACTTCTAAACCTTTCAGCAAAAAACAAGGTTGAAACGTACAGGTATTCCAGTTTGTTTAAATTCCCCAATTCTGATGGTATCGTCCCATTTAATGATGCACTCAAAAATTGACTAAGCGGATCATCACCACCGAGGTACTGATTACGACTCAAATCTCTGCAAGCACAGAATAGGTTTGCAAAGGTCAGCTTAGATTTACAAAATGCTTGAACACATCGCAATTAACTATTATACGAACCTAGCGAGTAAGATTGCATATTGAAACCGTTAGTGACTTCAACTCTTACAAGTCTGCGGAAAAGCATTGGTAAGTGTATATAAAATGCATTATATTAAGTCGTTGAGGCTATAAGACCCTTGCGCTATGCCTCATATGAACCATAGAGGCTGCACTTAGACAAGATTTTGTCTCTAACAACAACGTTTTGGACAAATGGGAAAGAATTTGACTTAGAAAATAGCCGTACCATATTCAATAAAAAAAATAGACTTTGAATTGGGCAAACCAGAAAACTATTAGTCGTCAACATTCAGCCATAGAAACTCAATCGTCAAATTTTACTTCAGTAAAAGATGCAGGAGTCAAATTTTTCATCTGCAAAATTTCCGGGTAAAAAAACTAATTTGTGAAATGCCCAAAGCGGCATTGTCTCTTTTGACACGGAAATCCTTATTTTTCATGTCCAACAAATTTGCTGACAGTAGCGTTAACTTCAAAGAAGAAATGGTCACAACTGAAAAGTTCAATATTCAACAAGCGATAGAATATTTGATACGCCCCGTAATCGTTTAATGTGGTGGCTATGACTCGTAGGTACCTTGCTAGTAGGCTGGTGGTACAACTATCTACATGTTCTCCACGTGTTAGGGGTTACTATAATATTTCAAACAAACACCACTGTCACACCATATTGTACCGTCGTTCCGCAAATTAGTAAGCAATGCACATGAGTAGGTTAGAAACTGAGTATGCATAGAATTGTCAAAAAGGGACACATGCACTACATGAGGGGAAAGAAAGTACACAAATTGAGGTGAAAAACATATTGGAATAAGATTTTTAGCAATGTCACGAGCTTACATGCAATACATGCGGTGAAAGTACACAATTTGAGATGATAAGCATATTGGAAAAAAGGCTATGCGCAGTGTTAAGAGCTTTTAATGATTCGTCATCCACTTGTGATTTTCCCTATAAATTTTGAGAACATATAACCTCACTAATACAGTAAAAGCAAAAGCAATATTTGGGTCCATTGTTATTTTGCAGTGGAGGAAAAATTTTAGTGATTAACCGTTCTTTTCCAGTTGTCCCTACGAGCACTATCTTATTTCCGCGAAGCGTAAAATATTCCAAACAATAAATTCTTGAAAATTAGTTCATCCAAAAAACATTGTTGAGCACATGAAATAAATATTTACCCACAAGCTCATTGGATCTCTTGCGAACACCAGACTATTGAGTGCCAGGCAATTGACAATTGACAGAAAGAATCCGAAGTCAGGATACAGGTATGTTAAATTTGAACACTCGATATGGACTGTCCGTGATTTTATTTTGTGAGAAGTAGAAAAGTCGATAAACCACGTTTTTGTGATAGGCGCTAAGATGCTAACGTAAAATCGGGAATTCGCTAATCCTATCCCAATTTTTGTGATGTTCATCTTTGTGTCTGAGATTCTTAAAAATTGATGAGAGCATCGATTCCATAAAACCAGGTCAAAATGCAACATTTTTCCTTGTTCCAATCTATTCAATTGTTCTTGCTTTAAGAAATAAACAAGACACTACAAAACAATATATCATCTACCGTTGACATAAAACTGTTTGTTGTTATGATATAGTACGGAAAGTTGGAGAGCAAAAGTATTTGCAGAAAACAATGATTGTTATGCACCGAATTGCCGATTCAACCCCTATTTGTTTTTCTCTTATTCCTGGAAATAATCCGTTTATACAGAAAAAAAGCAAAGCAGTTAAAAAGCTATGCTCCTAAAAATGGGAAATAATTTAATAGATACAAAAGTTCT
The DNA here is from genome assembly GCA_037447655.1 of Zygnema cylindricum. Taxonomy (NCBI): domain Eukaryota; kingdom Viridiplantae; phylum Streptophyta; class Zygnematophyceae; order Zygnematales; family Zygnemataceae; genus Zygnema; species Zygnema cylindricum. The sequence continues at coordinate 72,989 of JBBHKE010001844.1, read as the reverse complement.
CTTATATTAATAGTTAGTTTGTGAAGTTACTTAAACTCTAAAAAATCCTAAAAAACACTAAAATACAGAATGTGCATTCCAAAAGCACTGAAACCAGGGCCTGTTGACAGATGTACTCCCAATCAAATGCACAGGATAATATGACAATCTACTGTACTCACAATTTTTTCGGACATAGTGAACAAAACAAAGAAAACTGGAGCATTTCGACACTCACAAGTAAATCAGCTGTGTCAAGTTTCCGATACTTGCTGGAATAGAACCTTGAAGTATATTTTCTCCCAAGTCACTATACCCCATAGGACAAATTAACATGATGTATGAGCCATCAAAGAAAACAAAAACTACACTTCAAAACGGGAATAATACACGATAAAACTAAAATGTATTTCATTTTTCGTTTAGACTTAAATAAATCTTTGACCCTTATCTAAAATCAAACTTTTTGATACCAAATAAGAGTTGCCTACATCAAGATTTTTGTTACAGTACAAATAAGTGCTACAAGCACAAGAATGCGCCAGTTTGTAAAAACAATCAAGTCTTTTAAATACATGACATTCACAAATCATGGACATTGTACAACTTGCAAGGAATATATACATAAAATGCTTAATAGAATTTCAGATTATATACCAGAAGTAAAATTGTTGAATGAGGAGAAAACAAGAAAGACGTGAAAAACAATGATGAGAAAGGTCTATTGAACATACAGAATCCTTAAGTTGATTAGGTTTCCAATGGTTGACGGTACGGTGCCATTAAGACTGTTTCCGTGCAAAACCCTGTGAAAACAATTATTCAACCATACTTGGGTGTTATTGCGCCACTTTTGAAAAGGAAACAGTTATACAAAACTGAATGTGCAGCTACGCTTTTTGAAGACAAAAAAACACAAATTAGCAACACCATATGGTTCTTACGGTCCGAACATACAATGTCTATCAAAAAGATAAACGATTCACCCAAATCAATGAATTATACAGGACAGAAAAGACTCCCCTGTCCACACTGTGTTGGGTAAGAACTTTGTTAAGATATACTAACAAAGAATTGAATCATAGTGAACAAAAGTATATGTCTACAAAGGCTTTCACTACGGGATGAGCTAAAAATAATAGGGATAAAATACACCCCAATAAATGTCAAATTGACTTAGCAATTTCAATTATTTTCTTGGCATTGGACAGAAATTTTTGGTGTAAAAAGAAGGTGAAGTAGTCTCAACTAATCCAATGACAATACTGAAGGCACTTAAACAAATCCCAAGATCAAAGCAAGATATTGATCATAGGAAATACTATTAAATTGTAAACCATATCTTGCAAGCATGGAGTTTTACATGTATGCTTGCATTAGAGCAGTAGTTGTCCATAGAGAGCTACGGTATCATAAACATATCCTATTGTTGATAGTTTTGCTTAGGGTAATTCGCATTTTACTAACTGTATGATAAATTGCACGTTAAAGCTGTGGTTCCTACACGCTGAAAGCCTCGAAAGCCCAAATTATTCAGTCGAAGGAGATGTATAAAAACAAGACAGCCAGAAGCATTTTACTCACAAAATTTGAAGACTGGTGAGCTTGGAGATGTTCATAGAAATAGTTCCAATCAAAAGATAGCTCTCGTCAGAAGGGACAGTAGTATTCCTTACAAGGATTGTGCCATTCGGATGTATTACAGCTTCAGAGCTCAAAACCCTGCGAAAGAAAGAGGTGTATAGTTAAAGACGCATGGCCAATGTTATCATTTCAAGAAACTAACTGAATGTTTGAGCTTCATCAAAAGTTGGAATACTAACTTATTTCTCAACATTAAGCTTACTCCATTAGATTGTTCACCACATATCATGATTTAGGTAAAGCAAAAATTGATCAACGTAAAACCATTTATATGCATGTTCTGCTTGTCTATGAGGAAACAAGGAGGACCACTAACATGGCGTAAAAAAAAACAATAAATCTATTATGTTGTGTAATCACTAGGGCCAATGAAAAAAAAAATTACAATTCAATCACATTTCCAGTCTGGTCACATGTCACGCCTGTCCACTTGCTGCAGTCGTTAGACTTCTTCCACGTTTTGGAAACATCATTATACTGACATTCCAGGGTTTTAAGGACGTCCAGCAAGATATCTGCAAGAGTATACAAGTGAATCAAAGGGAAGCAAAGAGAATCATAATCAGGATTTTCCCACAAGAAAATCTCACCGCCAGCAACCACTTACATTAGGTGAGAATTTGGGGGAAAACATAAGTCAGCCTCCGGATTAAAGTCTTCCCACCACTTCACGATTGTTTGAAAATATTTCCTAACAACACTGTATAAGTATCTATTTCAAATAGCCACACAAGCACACTTTCTTCTTTGCAAATTTTGTTTTACCCTCGTTTTAGTTTCCACTTCATAGCTAGGAGTCCCGCAAGTATTAGTACTTTTTAATTCTACCGAATGCTACTTTTTGCCGGTAAATTTGTATCCACAGTAAATCATGTCCAAGTGAGGCGAAATCCAAACAGCGCCAAAAAATTGATCATATACCGAAAACAAATTTAGATTGGAAAAGTGTAGTGGGTAAACAGAGTAAAAATGCTAAAAGCCCTAAAAAATATGTAAACAAGGTGAAGGATGAATAACTAACGTAATTGTGTGAAACTTAGCGTATGCTTTTGACATCTGTAAAATGTGCAGTTCAATAGTGACAAATTTTAGCTTACACAGATTATAATTTGCATAATAGCAGACTGGGGATAAACCAATATCCTAATTCTAAGTAGCAGAAACGGAAACATAATGATTACATGACAAGGCGTAATCATGTCAATATGATTATCGTGTATACAAAAAGACCACTAAGGCAGGAGGAAAGTTCAATGAATCTTGTAAAGCATTTGAGCTATAGTTGATCATTAGATGCTTTGATAGCACTATTAAACTAGTGAAAATAGAAAGCATAGAGCACAGAAACATTGAACCTCAAAAACACGAGTTAAATCTGCAATTCAAATCAAAACTGATAAAGTTAACACTAGAGTGGACGACCTACAAACAAGGTCCACAGGTTCATTTCCCTTGGCCTGCGACGCTGAATTTTTTAATACTCGTATCTAGTGGGGATTTCACATTAAAAAAGTCTACCACCACAAATGTATGTGCAGTCGGACGGAATTCTGCAGAAAAAATGGAAAAAACGGTTCCTCAACACACTTAGACAATGAGCACACACTACAAAGTAGGTTTACATAGTGGGATGTGTAATGTAAATAAGGCAACACCTAAACAAAACATAGGTAACCATAGCAACATACATCCGCGTCTCTTTCCTCGTGTAGGAGGCAGGCAAGTGAAATGAAACGACTTACCGCAACCTGCAGTAAACAGGTATACCTACCGCATCTAAAATAGTGGCGGCCGGTTTTAAGTGCAATAACCCTACTACAATTTTACTGCTTTAGTTACCCTACAAAACACCTTAACTGAAAGTTGTATCATTAGTGGAATAAAGCAAACTTGTAGCATAGAAAACCGACGGTGTAAAAGCCCTAGTAGTTTGATGCAAAAATTCCTTGAGGAAGCGTGTTAGTCACTCCACCCTTTGAATATTGAAGCAGGGTTTTGGAAAGATTGTTGCAATAAGGAAAGAATTACGTTTGTTGGATTCTATATTGAAGAAGAGAGGCATATTACGCTTGATTAATTAGGACGCTTCGGCGTCAGAGGTTTGACATATTTAGTAAATCATACAATCCGACGCCTGGCCTTAATTACCATGAAATTAGGAAAACATGTTCTTAGAAACGTTTTTTCTACCTTGAACAATACAATTCCTGATGATATAGACATGAAGATTGAATTTAAAGACTAAAATGTTATATATGCATATGTATATGTATATGTATGTGGTATGTTATACCATCAACATAGCTCATGACAAGTTAAAATTGAAATGTAAACCATTGCGACATGAATTCCACACTAAACTAATAAATCAAGAAAATCAATGTACAATTAGAGATCAAATCATTTATTAAGAAATTCATTGAATCATGAAAAGCAAGGAATCAAGAATGTCCAAATCAAGGAAATCATTGGGACAAGAGGAATGAATCATGAAAGGCAACGCATCTAGAAAATCATCAAATCAAGAAAATCAACGAATCAAGAAATTAATTAAATCAGGCCATTATAGGCCAAGGAGTTATTTTCTCTCCCTCCCCACTCACCCGCCTGCTCGGAAGCCATGTTGACCGACATTGTGCCTTTCATTAAAGCCATAGCAGCTATAAGCACAAAAATAACAACATTTGATCCATATGCTGGCCAAGAGATACCACATCTGCGAAAAGAAAAACCATTAAGCGATTATTTGGGATTTTATCAAAACGTCGTAATTTGAATTTACTCAATGTAAAAACATGAAAAACAATGGTAAAATGTTTCAATGTGCAAAAAGAACACATGCTGATATGATGATACAACATCGCGGAAACCGCTCAGCGGCTATTCAAAATTGTATCTTATTTTTCATTTGAATTTTCTCTCTGTAAATTAAGGAGATAATGGTGAAAAATTCCAATGCACAAACAAGAAAATTTGCAAACTTGTCTATAGAGCATAACATCAACTCCACGGAACTAACTACTAGCTACTACTACATATACTATTACTATATATACTATTACTACTGATTGGTGACCAACTGACCAGCCAAACCTCTCCCTCCCTCCCCCCCCCCCTCCCCCTCTTACACAATCCCCCCTAAACCTGAAATAGTTTAAACGGTTAAACACTAACATTCAAATAATTTCAAACCTTCACAAACTTGTGCTCAATTCAAAATAAATTGTGAATGAATCTCTTCATGACCTTATTGACACTTTACTTTCTCTCTAAGGTTACAATTAGAGTATGAATCCTTAAAACTCGATAAACCTTGACAAAAATGTCCTCACAACTTTAATTAAATATGAAACGAAAACTATAATTTTCGACATTGACGATTTTCTGTGGGAATTTTACAGTTTATAATCAATTCTATAGATCAATGGCATATCAAACCGATATGTAAATGGGTGTTCAATTTTTCAACATTGAACATTTCAAATATAATTAATATAATGAAGCATACCATTGATTTCAAAGAAAATCTATTTAGGATGGAAATTTCAAGTTTCATTGCAACATTGTTACGTACTTGTACTTTCAGCTTACCCTTTTAATTATATCGTTTAAATTATCAATGGAAACAATACAAAATGTGAAAGGGTTGGGATTCTCACCAAACCCTAATTCAAAAACCAAATTAAACCTTATCCTTTGCTTCTAAACCCTAAACTTTAGTTCAAACCCTAAAACTTGCATTACATGCTACATTTTGCCTTCAAACCTTGAAATTTCCTTTCAAGACCTAAAACCTGCATTTAACATTTCACTTTTTAACCTATAAATTTGCTTGTCACCCTAGTTCGGAATCAAACCCTAACTTGCCGTTCAAACCCTAAAACTTGCTTACAAATCCTCGTTTTGACTTCACATGCTAAAACTTGCTTTGTATCTCTAAAATTTTGCTTTCACGCCCAATATATTGATTTTAAACTCTACATTTTGCTTCTAAAACATTTTGCTTCTAAAACATTTTGCTTCAGAGGACATTGGACATTGGACAATAGACATTGGGCATTAGCGATTCAATCACACAAAAGGTGGACATTAAGAAACAATTTACATGTCTAATGTCATTGTCTAGTCCGATGTTCTTTGGCCTCTGTCCACTGTCATCTCACTCTGTCCAATGGCCAACGTCCAATGTGCAAATACCAATGTCCAATGTCCAGTATTCAATATCCAGTTTCCAACATACAAACTCAAATCTCCAACATCTAACATCCCATTTCCCATGCCTATTTTCCAATGTGTCCGACATCAAATGCCAATGTCCATTGTCCAATGTGCAATGTCTAATTATGCCAATTTTAATGATGTTGTTAGTTGTCGATTTGGCAAATTAGTTTTGATGCATGATGCATGATGCATGATGACTCCTTAATGCTTGTGGCTGATCAGGAAAGTGGTGCATTGGCTATTTATTTAAAATTGATGAATTTGATACATATCTGTTAAAGAAATGATCAAAAAAATAACATTGTTCTTCTACAACATTTTGCGTCAAAAACAATTTTCCTTTAAACCCTGAATACATTTGAGCATCAACCCTAACACAGCATAAATTAACAACATTTCTTTTGGCACAACACATGAATAGCCGCACATCGTACCTTATTGTCATACTTCCACGTGGCAAGTTTAGTGCTGATTTTTTATTTCCCCTTTGGTTCTTTAACATCAAGCTTTAAAAAAAAAAAACTCCAAATCAAAGTACTAATCCAAGAATGCGAATTCCAGAATGACTCTAAAAATTGAAACCGCTAAAAATGAATTTTGAAACCTTCTTTTTCCTAAGGAACTTAGATTTCCTAAGGAAATTAGGTTTCCTAAGGACTCTTCCTTCCGGAAATTGATCCAGTTCAGTTCGCCAGAACAGCTTTTATAGCAATTTCCGCGGGCAATTTTGAGGAGGATTTATAGCCATTGATTTTAGTTTTTCGGCTTGGAAAACGTACGACATTCTGGCAGCGAAAAATATCCGATGAGACGCAATTTCCCTCTTCTAGGAGAATATGGTTCGTCAATATAAGTCGCTTAGGTGGTCGCTGAAAGCGTCGTATGGCGACGCATTTTGGTCGCCGACTTTTGTTAAAATGTCAAAAGATACCGTCGTATGGTCGGTGCTTTCCTGACCAAATGTTACGATAACGGCATTTTATTGTACGGTTCGGTGTAGTATTGTACTTTACGATAAAAACGTAGGGAAAGTACAATTGAGTCGTATTTTAAACTACGTATGAAATTTCGACGCGTGTAAAGTAATATTTGTTTATGTGATTGTAGGGCGGTGTAGGCCATGTGCTTTCGGTCAGGTTGGATTCAAACCACGACAAAAAAAGCCACGATAAAAAAAATTGCCCGAGGATATTATTTGAGGCTCCCTTTGCAGCCCATTAACTTTTTGTGCAACGTTATTTATGGTTTTGAACCATTACAAATTTACAATACACATTTCATGTATAGTATATATGTATAAATTTGACATTTTGCGTACGCTTTTACCAATCGCTATATAAATTTGACATTTACGTACGATTTTACAATCTAAAATTTCATCCGCTCGTACGAATTGTACAGTCAGATTTTGCGGTTGAATAAGCTAATATTAGCGTACGGAATACGACGAGGTCACGAGCCCACGTGGTCCACACAATACAACGCACGTAACCGGGAGGCTTCTTTCATTTAAAGAAGGTTATGGTTAAAACGGCTTACGACAAATTGCCACGACTTAACGTGGATTGATCAAAAATGTACAGCCAATAAACGTGTCCGTTCAATTATTGGCACCTCCGAAATGGATGCGTGGGCAAAACTTTTACATTTTAGTTTTTGACATAAACGACAGAAAGGACAATTCCAAAGCAGTTGCCAAACCAGCTGTCCGTCCATCGTAACTGTAACGAAACGGACTCGCGAGCGCTTTTTCTTTCAAACGAAAACCTTCGACCAATACTGTAGTTTTATGGAAAAGAATTACAAAAATACTAAGGTTGTGTATCGGTGATTTGCATATCGGCGATATGTCCGATTACCGACATATGGGATATCGTTATGGGTAAAGGGACCGATGCTCTAGTACGGAACACATAACCGTGCGTATCAAGTACGGCTCGAAATACATATATATATATATATATATATTATCGGTAGGTCAAAATATGGTACATATCGGAGATTGGTAAAAGGCTACCGATATACAATAATACAAAATAAGCTAGAATTAACATGTGAAATCCCACAAAAACCCTAAAATTGATTCAAGTCATTCGGAAGAAGTCTCGACAAAAGTTTGGGACGCCTAGGCAGAGGTCGCAAGCGGTTACCCGAAACCGTAATAGACTGGTATCCGACCGCCCGCTTCGGATCCGGAACGGATTCGGGTGACAAATTTGAGGGGCCGGGCGGATTCGGGCGGTTGATTCACAGAAAAAAAAAATCGGTTACGGTCGGGTAAGCAAAAAACGAAAAAATTTGAAGGTTTTGTAATGCCCATGCTATCCAACATTATTGTGCTTTATATCGTGGAAGTACGTGACATCATAATTAGCGTCGCAAATCTGACACGGTACTAAGACTTACACTATTCATTTCGCAAATCTTAATGGAAGATAAGGGCCGCAAATTGTACTCTATTGTAAAGTGCTAATTATGCCCTTTATACGGTGTTTCCACAAATATGTCAACTTGTCAATGTCAAATATCACCATTTTTGATAGTCAACAGTTTAGGTATGATATATTTTCAATTCCATGTAGGATGGCTTTAATGTATATGTAATTATAACCTGTTTTGTTAATAAATATATATTTGAGCTTCATCACTATATTCTTATCAATAATTTATATTTGTACGCTTATTTTTATTTTTTTATTATTATTTGTTTGTCATGATGTTGTTTTGCATTTATCTATCCATAAAAAAAAAAATCGTTATGGTAGAAACCTTCTTATTGATCTTGATTAGTAATTGTATGATATTTTCTTATTGTTCTTTTTTTCCCAGGTTTTTAAGCATTTTGTCAAGCATTGTTTGATGTTGGTGTTTCGTCAAACAAAAGTGTTGACATTGACCAACTACTTCCGTCCATAAATAGGGTAAAAAACTCCATTATATCTTTTGTCAAAGATATTCGTAGTTTGATCATCTCAAAACTTAGAGAAAATATTGATATTTTTTATCGCATTTACGACCGATCTCTAGACCGAGACAATAAAAAGATCCTCAATCATATCAGTAACCGCTCATTTTATCGACAAAGAATTCAAACTTCATTCTCGCACGATTCAAGTCGATCACTTTCCAAAGGAAAAACATATCGCGGAAAATATTTTAACGGCTTTCAAAAATTGTTTGACCAAATTTTGAATAGCAGATTTTGATGTTTTGGAAAATCGTTGTGTTATTGTGACGACAGTTGCTCTAACATGTGTGCGTTGAAGGTCTACCGAGTATGTTTACTTGGATACCTTGCGCGGACCATAAAATTGCTATAATTGTGACAACGATTTTGAACAAGAGCGGAGCTTCCAAATAAAACAAATACGATGTGGAAGTTCCTAAATTGCTTTATCTAATTGACTCTTGTAAATCATTGGTCACGTTTTTCAAACAGAGTAATTTACAAAATCTTTTGAAAAACACTTTAAAACAAGAAAACGCAACATGGTGGAATTCTTTGCCCCAAGTGCTTAAGAGTAATTACGATGCATTCAATGAGATAAATCCAATCGCTCAAGCAAAAAATAAATTGGTACTTTTTGCTTGTCTCGATAAGACTCATCTTACTGAACTTATCCGATTTTTGGAAAGGTTTAAAGAAGCAACCCTAAAGTTGGAAAAATTCAAAGAACCAACTTTACATTTGGTTGTATTTGAACAATCGTCTCTCTATAACCACAATAAAGTAAGAAAAACATATTACAATGACGGTGAAAAACAATGCCCCGCTGATTCCTCAAACTTGCAAAAATTGAAAGAATTTTTTATGAAATTTGCACTACGGAAGTGGGGCCTTCACGAGTATCATATTGTCGCGGCTCTTTTAGATCCCCGACAAAAACATAGGCTTGAAATAATTAGGGTATCAAAAACCGAAATTGAAAGCGCGAGGGTCAAACTTCGGGAACTCGCAAACAACCTCGCTGATGACGTTGATTTCGATAGTCCTCAACATATAACAAGAAAACGAAAAACGTCGCAAAGTATGGATGGTTTCTACAATTTTTTTAGTGAGAGCGATGACGAAAACAAAGTTCTTATTGCCACCGACAAAAAAACGCTCTTTAATGATGAATTGAAAAGTTGCTTTGTTTTAAAATTAACCAGCGACGAAATATTGAACTTTAACATACTCGAATGGCGGGAAAAAAATCAAGTGAGCGTGTGAAAGATGGAGGATGTCCTCTTCTATCTTGTGTCGCTAGATCCTTTCTAGCTATTCCAGCTCCTAGCTCTATGTCCGAATGCAATTTTTCGGATGTCGGGAACACGATCACAAAAAAGAGGAGCTCACTAGCGACTTCAATTTTAGTGATCTTTTGTGTGTTAGATCTAACCGAGATCTTTTAAACACATAGCTGTTTGTTTTGTTTTTTTGTCTATTTTTATTTTTAATTATTTTTATTTTTTAAGTGTTAGTTATATTGTTTTTTTTTCTTTGAAATTTTTGTTGTATTTCACAATTTTTGTAGTGTTTATCTTTTTTTTTTTAAACCGGAATTTAAAATCGTAGTATTCATACCAATTTTTGGATTTATAGCTTGTTTAATTTTTAAGTTTGAGGTTGAAAATTTGTATAATAGAGTCGAAAATATGTTGTGATTTGTTCATTCTATATTTGATATTACATAAGATTTTTTGTTTTTTTTTCCTATCATAATGTGTTTTCTGCTAATTGATCTTCCATGTGAAAAACTAAGATTTTTTTTTAAGACATTTTTTGCATAATTCATAACATAGTATGGTAGTCGAAAAGAAAACCGTCCAAAAAATGTAGCGAAAAATTCAGAGTTGCTAGAGAATAAACATTAAACTAAGAGTTTAAACATTAATCTAAGTGTTACACTCAAAATAAGGAAAAAATCTCTTGAGGGAGGTGGCTGTCGAAGAAAAAAATATACGTCAAAAGAGATTACAAAAAGACAAAATAGTAAAAAGAAGAGGTACACGAACTGTTTTTTTGCAAAGGGAGATGTACCACTGCACCACTCATCGTTATTAGAGTTAAAAAGTTGCTACTTTTTATAGCCAGATATCACAAAATAGAGTTAACAACGTTATTTAAAGACGTGGACTACAACTTGCCACATCTCCTTGCATTAAATAGTATTATTAATTATAATTTTGTATTAACACTAATAAATGCTTAACGCTAATAACAATGAGCATTGTAATTTTGTACTTATTCGGGTACGGGCGGGTAAGGGCAGTCGCGAGAAATCGAGTTTCGGTTAACTATTATTTCCGTAATCGCGTATCGGGTAACGGGTAACAATTTAGGAGCGTGACATAACCAGGTCAAGTGTCGGGTGCTCAGATTTTGAAAAAAAAAAATTGTTGGTTTTGGGTACCTAAAATTTTGACTTTTGCGACCACTGCCGTTCGTATCAAGTACGGCCCGATATGTATCGATTATCGGTAGGTTCAAAATATGGTACATATCGCATCTCGGTAAAAGGCTACCGATTTACAATTATACGAAATAAGTTAGAATTACATGTGAAAAACTTCGGACAATTTGTGCCCATCGAAAACCCTTAAATTGATTTAAGTCATTTGGAAGAAGTCTCAACAAAACTTTGGGACACCTAGGACAACAAAAAAAAAACGACTTTCCTAGTGCTGTGTAACAAGTAAATTCCTATTACGAGAAATCCCGACAACCGATATATTGAATATCGAATAGTGAGGGGCGTCGATATATTGGGTGGGGGTGGGGGATTGCAAGACAAAGTAAAAATACAAAATAAGTACGGAGGTATTGCGATAAAGGGGCAGGAGGATTTAGAAATAAATGTGGTATTCCATTCCGTACCAGCATCCAAAGTTATCACGGTCATCATCGACCCAATAATTTATGGCAAAATATTGTTAATTTATCGCAATATATGCAACTTCTGATATATCGATTATCATTACGACAAGACAAGGTACATATCAGTTATTGGTAAGAGGCTCTCAATACCCAACGCTACACCGTATATAGCTATGGCTATTACTTTTTCCTTTCCTATTTAAAACGTTTTTTAGCCGTACACAATTGCCAAATCGTTAACTAGACGGTTTTGCTTAAAAGGTAGGATTTCCACCTTTCGATTGGAAGTCTTTAATCGGAAAGTGGATGTGTGTGCACGGAGATAGGTGTTTAAAAGCGTCAAAGAAAATATCAACACTAATAGTAGTGATTCACGGTGTACAATAGTTACCCTACATCCGTCGTTCTTCCCGTCCATTTTCTGTACTAGCCAGGAGTTGAATTTTGAATGGCCTCAACTGTCATCCATGGGCGCGAAAAGTGGTCTCGCTTAAAATGACATTATTATGACCTCAATTGACCTAATTGGCTGAAGCGATTCTCTTATTGTCGAGACTTCAACGCTGAACGAGTACCATACAGAGGTAGGAGTTCGCTCTAACCTCCTGTGTTCTACAGCGCTGACATACCCCCCTTGCTATACCTCTTGCTGTAGAAGAAGATTTTATCATCAAAAACGCGACGTTGATATCATCAAATTTCAAAACATGATTGGAATGGAAAATTGTTGACTACCATTAAAGGTAAGAGATGGAAAAACCCAAAAGGATAAAACCACTACAAAAGCTAAGCAGCACAAGGAGCAAGAAGTTGTAAGTTAGAAAAAAAAGTAGAAAAACAAATAGAATACCGAAAAACAAACTTCGAGAGCACAAAAAACGCATTATACATTAATACCAAAAGAGAAAAATGAGCTATCAAGCCAAAACCTAAAACACACTAAAGGTCGAAATGAAAAATATCATCTATGTGCGCCAAGTGGCGAGGAGGTAAGTCTCTTAGTCAAAGCCCCCAGACAACACCCATTGTTTACCATCGTGCTCAATCGCCCATTGTTTACCATCGTGCTCAATCGGATGAGGGCCGAGGGGTGAAAGGTGACAAAGATATGTTGGCAGTAAAAAGCTAACATGAGAGGTAAGGAAGGGCGACTAGGTCCCCTTACTTCAAAAGACGGCCGAGCACCATCAAGTGAGAAGTTGCCAAAGGAAGAGTCCAAGGTCCCAAATATCTGGAAAGCAAAGGGTATGAAATTATTAGTTGGGTAAAGGTTAGGATAACCATTGTCTTTGGAGGTTGCTGCATCCCGAGAGTACAATCGAAAAATGACGGTTGTATAGAAACAGTGGAAAGTGGGGAGCCGGGAGTAGGCTAACTCGTGCTACCATTTGTTACCCGCTAACTCGTGCTACCATTTGTTACCCACAACAGACCCCCGAAACTGATTCTCTGAATGGAGGAGCGGTGAACCGCGTGTATCTACTATAAAA
>JBBHKE010001844.1:0-59785 GCA_037447655.1 Zygnema cylindricum | reverse complement strand
TAGAGAGAGAGAGAGAGAGGGGGGGGGGTGGTGGAGAGAGAGACAGAGAGCCAAACAAACACAAAAACACAAAAAAAAAGAAAAATAATAATCTCTCTCTCTCACCTCCCCCAATCATCCTGGGCATTCGGATCGGCCCCCGCCCTCAACAACTCCTCCCCTACCTCCACCCCTCCTCCCCCCCCCCCCCCTCCCATACAGACGAGAGAGAGAGGAGTCCTCCCAAAACTATCTCTAGCGTTCGGATCCCCTCCCTCTCTCAGGAGCTCCCGGATAATGCCAAAATCTGTACTACTCATTTCCGCTTTCTGACATAGAACCTGTAACGGAGTCCGTTTTCCTGGACCAATTTGACCGTTGGGATCATCCCCTGGTTTCCATGTAGAAATGAGTTCAGTTGGGTCCATGAGGGGTAGAGTGAGAGAGAGAGAAAAAATGGGTGTGGCGTGAAGGAGAGGGAGAAGGGAGCAGGAGGGAGAGGGAAAAAGTGAGGATGGGAGGGAGGGAGGGAGGGAGGGAGGGAGGGAGAGAGAAAAGGGGGGAAAGGGGGGAGGAAAAGAAGAAAGAAGAATATTCGTAGCTCAACGTACGGTCTGCTTCTTCAAAAGGATAAATTGTTAAATTGACAGCATATACGATATTATTCGACTCTATGAAAGTAAAACTGCAAAAATCCGTTCCTGGAGAGAGTCCGTTCCGTTTGAAAACTCGTACGGTTTTGTTATTTGTACCTGGAAGTGATCCTCGTCCATTGGCTTTACATTTCGTACGGTTTCGTACGATTGGCCGTTCGTTGCAACTTCTCACTGTTCGACGTAGTAGGGTACAGTAGTGCAGTACACAGCCAATCGCTATTAGCGTATTGAACGCTAATTCGGTCCCGCTTTTTATTTCTCAAATTCTCAAATAGAATAATCCATACTATTTAGAAAAAATCCTAATTCCTATGCGGTAAAAAAGCCTCTACGCTAATAGCGATTGGCGGTGTACTGTTTTCGGTCACCCGCCTAGTTTTTGACGACGGTTCGTCCTGCGATTTCATTTGTCGGATACCGATTTTAGATATCGCCACCTTGTTTTCCGTCGGTCAGAATCAGTATCGATTTCCCCGTTTCCCTCTGTTTGCGGCAGGACCACGACCAGAGGTCGCAATCGGGTACCCGAATCCGTACCCGACCATTACCCGACCGCCATCAACGGATCCGGAACGGATTCGGGTGCCAAATTTTGGGGGCCGGCCGGATTCGGGCGGGTGATTCACAAAAAAATAAAAAAACGGATATGGTCGGGTAATAAAAAAAACAAAAAAAATAAAGGTTTTGTACTGTCCATACTATCCAACATTATTGTACTTTGTACTCTTGGTATCGTGGAAGGTATGAGAGAGATGTACCATTAATTTTGTGCTTATTCGGGTACGGGTAGTTGCAAGAAATCGGGTTTCGGTTAACTTTTATTTTCGTAAACGTGTATCGAGTAACGGTTAACAATTTAGAAGCGTGACATAACCTGGTCACGTATCGGGTGTTCAGATTTTTGAAAAAAAAATCGTCGGCTTTGGGTACCTAAAATTTTGACTTTTGCGACCTCTGCCAACGACAATCTGGTATTATCGAAAAAAAAACGGGGCCAGATTAGTACAGACGATATTTTTCAGAATTGACGTTTGACAGACGGCCGATACTCTCTAATCTCGTATCATAAATTTCACCTCGAACCGACAACTCGAAACTCCAAAAGTTAACAACCTTTAAATTTCCGTTTTTACCGCTTTTTTACTAATTTGAGAACATCAGAATTCTTCAACAAACACGCCAGCCTTAACATTTGTTTCACGACTATAAATTGATTAAATTACGCACAAAATTAACCCTTTAGACCTATTTTTTATATTTTTTATAACTTCAAAAGTAGATCGGTTTTAACAGCCTCGTATTTTGACATTCAGGTAAAAAAAATATACTCTTTCCTGGTCACGAGTTGTAAAACATCACTTTTTATAAATGTTATTACATTGGAGAGGCAATGTCCATTTAGAAAAAAAGTTCTACTCTATAAATTACAACTGTTGTGCATTAGGAAATTTCTTATAACTATACATTAGATATTTATATATATTGAATATCGAACGGTTAGATGGGCCCGATATACGGCTCTTGGACCAACAAAAGTTATCGCGATATATTTGGTCGGAGGTGGGGTCTATAAAATTGCAATGCAAAAATAGTGTACGGAAGATTCGTCCCCCACCCTTAGGCTTCCGACGGATGCCAACGACCCCGGAAGTGGGGGAGGGGGGGGGGTGTGGGGGTTGGGTTGTGATTTCTTGGTTGGAAACCAAGAGGAGGTCGCGGTACATCATAATTTTATCACAATATTAGCCTCTCAGCATAACGAATCAATATATCGATTAATCTGTAAGTTAATAAATGATATATATCGAATATCTGCAGAGGGCTGGATACACAAGACTAGTAATTACATAGGATAACCACATTGAATAATAATGTTGAGGGTGGTTGTACATGATTAAGATAACCCCACATAAAATTACTGACAAAATAGTATTTTGCATGATTTACCCTCAAAATTAAAGTAAAACTTCTGTAGTGAATTAATTACCCAATAAATTTCATAAAAAGAAAGCATGGACATTAAGTCTCGTCGATCACGTTATAAAATGGCATTGATTGGAAAAATTATACATTTGTAACTTGAAACACATGTTAATTTCGTTTTGAAAATAAATCAACTATTAATGTTAAACCTTACTTTATCATCTTTTCTCCCACCAACATATATTCCTAATTTTTCAAACTACTTTTAGTTTTCCACATAA
This sequence comes from Zygnema cylindricum, assembly GCA_037447655.1. Lineage (NCBI taxonomy): Eukaryota > Viridiplantae > Streptophyta > Zygnematophyceae > Zygnematales > Zygnemataceae > Zygnema > Zygnema cylindricum. The sequence goes on along the minus strand of JBBHKE010001844.1, from coordinate 56,946 downwards.
AAGGAGGTGGTGCCTATCATAAGGTAATTACATCAAAGTAATTTGCCATGATGTTAGGGTTGAATCTTACACATTTACGATAAATTGTATTTTAAGTTACCCTAAAAATTGTAAGAATTGAACGAGTTATGCTCAAAACAAGGGTTATCTGTTTCTTACAATGCCTCTCATCGTTCGCCACACTACTTGTGAAGTATACATCGAATAGTTGATGTCGTCACTGCTCGCTGCCCAAATTTTACGTTTACGTCTATTTAGCAAAGCAAGCTTCTCCTCCTCTTTTGTTTCATTAATATTATTACACGGGTCCGATTTTTTATCGTGTACAAGTTTTATTTTGTTTCTTCCGAGTTAATTTATTCGTACAATACTTAGAGTTATTTTGTTTTGGTTTGTTTCATTTCACGTTGTTTTCTAATTCTGTCTAAGTTTGATGTGGTGCTTCGCCATTAGATTTCAATTTTGATTCTGAGTTTAAAACCAACATGCGCTCTCGAAGTGGAAGTTAAGTAAATTGTTTGCGCACATCACTTTTGTTTACATGTGGATGCCGCGGTTTTGTTACGATAAACTTTAAATTGTTGATTTACTTATAAAGTTTGACGTTCACAAGCAGGACAAAGTTTTAGCTGGTTCGTGACATTTTTTCGCAAGTTTGAGGTTTTCACTGGATTGATAGTCAACTCTAAACACAACGTGCCTAAATATGTACTGAAAATGTACAATATTTGTCAAGCTGACGTGAGGGACTACGCATAACAAAAAAAAAACTACGTTGATTATTTCAAAAAAAAAGTGCAAAACAATATTTTGTGACCTCTCCTAGTGCGTGAAATATTAACAAAAAAACAAATGCGAGGCAAAATTATGGCTAGAAATAAAAACTAGTTTACCCGTTAAAACCCTTATACAATGTGAAAAAATCACTTGAATTTTGCTTGTTGCCATCTCTGTTGTTCTACAACCATCGGTGCAGGTGGAGGAGCAGCAGTAGTAGTAGAAGTAGACATGATACACTCTTAGAAGCTATCAAGAATCCTACCAAACAACTGTTTACCAGTGCTCACCAAATCTTATACAAACATCCAAACTTCACAAAGCTCTATCAAAGTATAGAGCAGCATAAACACTGACAACTCCCAAAGTTTCAGTACAATTGAACCAACAACACTTAAGATATAATACTCAGAAGTTTCCCAAAAACCGTTTGCAGTTTTACTACTTGGAAGTCTGATACATGATGTGTTCTGAGTCCTAAGTCTTATACTTCTGTTGTACCAACGATACTAGTGTACGTGAGAGGTACTTCAAAACACCAAGCTAACACTAATTTATCATGCTACCACTGAGCTACCACTAAACTACCATTGAGCTACCCACTAAGTTGACTTAAATCGTATCTATCGCAGTTGCTCTCTACTATAGAGAATCATATTAAAAATATCGGTCGCTGCGTTGTTCGTACGGACCATATCAAATGTGATCGCAGTTGTGTTGCCTTAATTTGGTTGCTGCCGCTTTGTGTTGGCTGCGTCGCAGCTGCGTTGCTATATCGCAGTTACGTTGCTGCATCGCAACTGCGTTGTCTCCCCTCAATGTGTGTCATGTATATATGGATATAAGTGCCAATCCAAGATACTTGTAATGTGCTTTAAGTGACGACGCGTGTCCTTGTAGATTTGTCTTCTTGTTCGTCACACTAATTTACTGAGACTTAAGGCTTTCAAAATCAACACTCCCCTAAAGCTTTAGACTCAATGTATCAACGTTGTTGCGATTTCACACTTATCACAGCATGGCAGCATAGCAGCGCAACATGGCAACTTAGCAGCGCATCAAACCAACTAATCACCTGGTTCCACTACACCCTAATTTTGGCCTAGCCAAACATGGCAATATTGCAGTGCAACAACTCCTCTATTCACCCAATCCTACTGCATCCCTACAATACTTCAGCTTGGGAGTAGGAAGAGCTTTAGTAAGCATATCAACAATCATTCTTGCGTCTGGCAGATAACATAATTTGATTGCCCTAGAGAACACTTTCTTTCTTAGAAAGTGTAATCTTACATCCATGTGTTTACTCTTGAAGTGGTGACTTGGGTTAGAGGCAATGGCAGCCTGGTTATCACACCAGATCACCTATGGCCCAATCTGCTTGTATCCTAGTTATCGCAACATAGATTTTACCCATAAGAGTTCTTTCAGGGCCGAGCTTGCTGCCATGTATTCTGACTCTATTGTCGACTGTGCTGTAACCTTTTGAAGTTTGCTGCTCCAGCAGTAAGTTCCGTTCCCAATTTGCAGAACGAATCCCGTGGTGGATTTTCGACTTGGCATGTCGTCATAGCTTGCATCACTCTAAGTTTGCAGCTTCACTTCTCCTCCGCTTAGTGTGGGTTTGAGGTCTTTGGTTCCTACCAAATATCTTAAGACTCTTCTTACTGCATCAAAATCAGATTTTCTCGAATTCTATAGACTTCTGCTCAGTACCCCAATTGCTGCAGCAATGTCAAGACGGGTACAGTTCATGAAATATATTAAGCTTCCGACTATCTATCTATAAGGTATTAGTGTCATAGGATCATTCACCCCTGACTCTAAATACTCGCTAAAAATGATACCCGGTTTTGTCTTTTCTCCCTCTATCTTTTGCCGAAACTCCATTGGAGTTAGCCATTTTTTGCCCCCTGCATTCCATGCTTATCTAACATGTTTCCAATAGCCTCTTTTTGAGTCAATTTTATTACTTTCTTATTTTTGTCCCTCTCTACATGGATACACAAAATATACTTTGCCTCACCGAGGTATTTTATCTCGAACCGTGAGTTTAGAGCAGTGTTGATTTTGTTAATTTTAGCCATTGATTTGCTAATTAATAGTAAATCATCTACATACACCGCTATATACACTATCCCATTTTCACCCTTTAGAACGTAGACAGAGTGATCAGAACTTATCCTTTGAAATCCTAGAATGGTCAAGAATTCATCAAGCTTCAGATTTTATTGCCTAGGGGCCTGTTTTAGGCCGTACAAAGATTTTAGCAACTTGCATACTAAATGCCCTTTTCCTGGTTCTGCATACTTTTCAGGCTCATGCATGTAAATGGTCTCCTCTAGTTCTCTATGCAAAAAGGTCGTCTTTACATCCATCTGATGTATTTCCATATCTTCTATAAGAGCCAGGAACAACAAAATCCTAACTGTCGGAAATCGTACAACCGGAGAAAAAGTTTCTTCAAAATCAATTCCTTCCTTTTGATTATACCCCTTTGCCACAAGTCTGGCCTTATATCGTTCAATAGTGTTATCGGGATTTAACTTCACCTTGAATACCCATTTGCTGTCGATCACTTTTCGGTCCGGAGAAAGGTCCACAATCTCCCATGTTTGAGCCTCCATGATGGACTTCATTTCGTGGTTTGCTGCCTCGATCCACTAATTCCGCTCTGGTGATGAGAAGGCCTCTTGGATGGTTAAAGGCTCCCCTGAGGTTGCCGAGTAGGCAAAGTGAGAGCTTGCTTGCAGGCGGCTGCTGGATCTTCTTCCCCCCGGAAATTTTGAGGCTGAGATAGTTGGATGCCTCGGATCCACACTTTTATCTGCGAGCATCGACCTAGAGCTCTCCGTGATAGTTTTATTTAATCTCTCCGACAACTCATTTTGTTTCGATGAATATGGAACTGTCAACAGATGACTTATACCTTCCTCGTGAAAAAATGTTTCAAATTCCTTCGATGTATATTCATTACCATTGTCCGATTTGAGCTACAAAATAGGTAAATTATGAAGCTTTTCAACCCATGCTTTATAGTGTTTGAAGTGACCAAATACTTCACTCTTTTCTTTCATGAAGTAAACTTTTGTAAACCTGGAGAAATCATCTGTGAATGTGACCATATACTTCATCCCCCCAGCAGATGGAACCTTTGCAGGACCAAAAACATCCGTATGAATTTAATGTAAAAGTCTTGTTGACCGATGCTCAAACTCTTTAGGAAATGGCAGTCTGTGGATTTTGCCTAAAGCGCAGCCATCACATGTTTTAACCGGCTGATCTGTGATTGATACACACTCTATTTCGCCAGCAAGCACCATTTTTCTCATTCTATCATAGTTTATATGGCTTAATCTTTTATGCCATAACTTATCTGAGTGCAAAACACCGAAGTACAGAACATCATTCTCCTTGGTATTAGCCATATCCATGCGGTTCATCTTGCTATTATCTCTGATACCTGTAACCCCAACTTTTCCATTTTTGCTAACAACCTGCCGACCATTTTTCAAAGTAATCTCAAAGCCTTTACTCTCTACCAAAACGTGGAAAACATATTTTTCTTAAAGTCAGGCACAAATTTTGGATATTTGAGTATTTTATAGGTCTCTATTATGATAAGAAAAAGGTAGAGGGCAGTCTGCCTCTAACTCCCTTCTCCAAGCCCCCACTTTTGTTGTAGTCACTGAAGGCTGGGTAGGGAGATAGAGCCATGGTTGCCTAAAGCTTTATAGAGGGACAAGTAGCAGAAAACATATAGGTTTACTAAAAGTATTGTCGGACCCAGGAATTGATCATGCTACCTGTGGTCCGTTAGCGTAGCTGTTAGCTCTGTCCGTTAGGTGTAGGACCAGTGTTATGGTATATATGGTTTGATAAATATATAAATAGTAACACGTAGACTAATTCGTTTAACGAGGAATTATTGCGTTGTGCATGGATACTGTTTTAGATAGTACGGAGTACGATTTCAATGTATTTTTTTGAAACGGATATCACGCCTTTGTTTCGACCGCGAAACAAATAATGCGCGTCTAATTTCAACGGCTAGATTTATAGCCGGTTTTGGTCGGACGGCCACGATAGGCGCCACGATCACGGAAGAGGTATTTTTGGCGTTTTACGGCCATCGCCACGTCAAATGACGCGTGGCGTGATGACATTGGATTTGGGCAACTCCGGAGATTATGGGAACAAATCCCGATTTGACACCTGTCGACATTTTGGCCATGTTGTACGATGGCCGTACAGAAAGTACATCGACACCTGTACTTTTCTATACGACACAAATATTTGATTGGTTTCGTACGTCAATAGATAGAGTTTTAGAAAGGGAATATGACTTAAAAAATTTAGTAGGTAGCAGCCTCTCTCCGAGAGAGCTCATGTACAAAAGGTCATCTTTGACCATTGATAACTATCAATTTACTTGACAATTTTCAATGATTCTTTTTGCTGCGGACTTAGGGGAATCCACGTTTCACACGGGTGTAATCGGTCAGAGATTTTGCCTGCCAAGGTGGCTGCATTTCTAAGGGAAAGTCAAAGTTGGTGAATTTTTCCAAAACTCATATTCTAACTTTGCATTCTGTGGTGGAACTGAGCACACAGAAAGTCTTATTTCACAGGGGTGAAACTATAATGGGTCTCTGATTGTCAAGGGGTCTGTCATTTGGGTTTATATCAACTTGGAGTCGGCACTATATAGATTAGTTTCTTTTGGATCTGCGATTCTATGGGCAATGGAGCACACAGAGTTTCGGGTTATGGGCCCACCATCTAGGGTGCATATGTTTGATGGAACACGCTTCACTTATTGGGGATTTATGATGGAGGGATTGCTTTTCGAGTAGCACTTATGGGGAATTGTTTCGAGACAAGTGAGGTGTCCTCCACCGGGCTTTGGAGGAACTCACTATGGAGAATCATCTGGGGCTGCCGAGAAAAACAACCGGAGTTCAGATGCAAAGGAAGGTGAAGGGAAAATCATTGCCATGGAAGGGGAAAAATGGGTGAGGGGAAAAGGAACACCGATGGTGAGGGGGGCTAAGCTCTCGACTATCGATCCACTCGTAGGGATTAAAACTGAAGAAAATGACAGAAAAATATGGGAATACAAAAACACTATAGCAAAGCATCTCATACTTAGAAACGTGTCGAAGTCTATGGCTATCACTCTTATAAACTTAACGTACTTAGAAACGTGTCTAAGTATATAGCTATCACTCTTATAAACTTAACGAAGTCTTCAGAGATATGGGAAGCACTAAGTCAGATTTATAAGAGTGAGACTATTCAGAGGCAACAATTAGTAAAACAAGAAATAGATGCCTATGTTTATAAAGGCGATAGCAGGGTAAAGTTTTGAAATGATATTTTTGCGCTAAATGTTGAGTTTGCTAGTGCGGGATATGTAGAATCTAAGGAGAGGAAGATTAATACACTACTATGAAACTTCTTGATGAGTACGAAAACATCATTTGTCGTATGCAAGCAATGGATGGCTCCTCATTGACTTGGAGCTTTACCATGGGGATAATTCTTATGAGGGAAAGTACTTTGGAGCTTCCTAGGGGAAGTGACAGGGTGAATGCATTTACAGCTGGTGGTGATTGGCGGAAGCGTGATGAGAGGAACAACGATGACGAGCGGAAGCGTGATGAGAGAAAGAAAGACAAAGGTAAACCTTATCGGAACTTTGGTAGAAAGAGAGGGAGAGGAAAAGAAACGAGATCTTTGAAAAAGGGGGTTTGCTTCTTTTGTAGTGAACCGGGTCATTATATAAAGGAATGCCCTTGTTTGGAAGAACTTAGAAGTTGGAATGTGGATGAGGAGGAAGAAGGGGAAGAGGAGAAAGAGAATGAAGATATGTTGGAGCTTCTCTGCATCGGTAGTATAAGGAAGAAAATGACACAGAATTTCCACGTAAGCAACACTGTGCTTTTGGAGGTATAAGGGAAGTAAAGAGAGAGGAGATACTTGAGGGAGCTCAAAATATTGAGGATAACGCGTGGCGTGATGACATTGGATTTGGGCAACTCCGGAGATTATGGGAACAAATCCCGATTTGACACCTGTCGACATTTTGGCCATGTTGTACGATGGCCGTACAGAAAGTACATCGACACCTGTACTTTTCTGTACAACACAAATATTTGATTGGTTTCGTACGTCAATAGATAGAGTTTTAGAAAGGGAATATGACTTAAAAAATTTAGTAGGTAGCAGCCTCTCTCCGAGAGAGCTCATGTACAAAAAATCATCTTTGACCATACATAACTATCAATTTACTTGACCATTTTCAATGATTCTTTTTGCTGCGGACTCAGAGGAATCCACGTTTCACACGGGTGTAGTCGGTCAGAGATTTTGCCTGCCAAGGTGGCTGCATTTCTAAGGGAAAGTCAAAGTGGGTGAATGTGTCCAAAACTCATATTCTAACTTTGCATTCCGTGGTGGAAATGAGCACACTGAAAGTCTTATTTCACAAGGGGTGAAACTATAATGGGTCTCTGATTGTCAAGGGGTCTGTCATTTGGGTTTATATCAACTTGAAGTTGACATTATCTAGATAGCTTTTTTTGGATCTGCGATTATGTGGGCAATGGAGAACACAAAGTTTATCAAATAAGACATTGTGAAGAGTCCTTTCAATTGCCTTTCCTTCTACATCAACTAGCAAGGACACATCACCCACAGTAGGAGTTTGAACACTCATTCCACAAGCATAATAAATATTTTTCTCCGGCGTCGTTTTCAGATTTTTTAAAATGGCCTTGTTCAAGCACCTGTGGGCTGACGCTCCTGTATCCATTATCCATCCAGGGTCCTTCGCGCCCTCTATTCCTGCCGCTATAACGAAAATATCCGTTTCGTCCTCTGCAAAAAATGTCAAAGTTTTGTGTTGGAGAGACGAAGAAGCCGAAAATAGTGCATTTCCACGAGGTGTTGGCCGCGTGAAGTTTTTGTAAAACTAACTTTGTTGCCATCCTGGCTTGTATAAACTTGTATCGTTAAATTTTTAAAGCTTAGGACAGAATTTGTATCCATGACCTCTCTCACTACAATAGAAACATGCATTGTTGGATTGTCTATTTCCACCTTGACTAAACTGTCTGAGTTGATTAAACTGAATCCTTTGCTGATTAAACTGTCCCTTTATATTGTGGCAAATTTGCAGACCTAGGGTGTGTCTGGTTTGCTTTGGGCTTCATTGTGAAGTTGGTTGTTTGTGGGATTTCGTGAGAGTTTCCTCTTTACACAATTGATTATCATTGCAACTGCTGGTGCTTCTTCATCTTCTTCAGTGGCACCAGCTGCCTCAAATCAACAAGAAAGACCCCTCATGAGTAATGCTGCTTGTTGAAACTGAGGAAACACCCCACCTGTACAAGCATGTTTCTTTACAAGGATGCGAAATTTGTTAGAATATTCAACCATTGTACCGCCAGTGTACTTTTAGTCCCAAATTTTTCCAGCCAATAGAAGTTCTTCTTGGACGTTAGCATTTTCATAATCATTTTTAAGATATTTCCAAATATCAATTGTTTTTTTCATTTTTATCCGAGACATAGCTAATTCCTCAGATATACAAAATTTCAGAATTGAACGAGCCTGTGTATTTTTCTTAGACCATGACTGATCAGATTTATCCAGCAAACCATCCAATATATCCAAAAGATTGACATTCTCAAAATTTGTCTCCACCATATCCGCCCAGTAAACATACTTTTCCCCAGAAAAGATAGGAATTCTTAATGACAGGCCCATAACCTGTTGTTCTACAACCATCGGTGCAGGTGGAGGAGCAGTAGTAGTAGTAGAAGTAGACATGATACACTCACAGAAGCTATCAAGAATCCTACCAAACAGCTGTTTACAAGTGCTCACCAAATCTTATAAAAGCATCCAAATTTCACAAAGCTTTATCAAAGTATAGAGCAGCATAAACAGTGAGAACTCCCAAATTTTCAGTACAATTGACCCAACAACACTTAAGATATAATACTCAGAAGTTTCCGAAAAACTGTCTGCAGTTTTACTACTTTGAAGTCTGGATACATGAAGTGTTATGAGTCCTAAGTCTTATACTTGTGTTGTACCGGCGATAGTATTGTACTTGAGAGGTACGTCAAACCACCAAGCTAACACTAATTTATCAAGCTACCACAGAGCTACCACTAAACTACCACACTAAGTTGACTAAAATCGTATCTATCGCAGTTGCTCTGTACTCTACAGAATCACATTCAAAACATCGGACGCTGCGTTGTCTGTACGGACCATATCAAATATGATCGCAGTTGCGTTGCCTTAATTTGGTTGCTGCCGCTTTGTTCTGGCTGCGTCGCAGGTGCGTTGCTATATCGCAGTTTCGTTGCTGCATCGCAACTGCGTTGTCTCCCCACAATGTGTGACATGTATATATGGATATAAGTGCCAATCCAAGAAACCTGTAATGTGTTTTAAGTGACGACGTGTTTCCTTGTAGATTTGTCTTCCTGTTTGTCAAATTAATTTACTGAGATTTAAAGCTTTTAAAATCAACAATCTCGAGTGAAGTCCACTTTTTTTAAGAAACAACGAATAGATGAGCTTGCATCACCATATTGGGCATCCTATGCCACCTAACCGAAATTGATGCCATGCTATGTGAAGATGCGCTTCAAATATGATGATACGTCATGCTGAATTGATAATACATTCACACTCTTTTCGTCTAAGGGACAGATGGGGTGGTTAAATAACAACGCGCGCTGTTAAGCATTAAGAAGAAGATCGTAAGGCGATCCAAAGATTGGGGTACGTAGGCCAAAACGTTGAGCCTTTCCAGGTATTTAAAACCAAGCATGCAGGGTATTAAAACGTAGGTTCTAATTAAATCTTGGGAACAAATGTATATAACTAGGTTAGCCCAATAAGATTAGAATAACTTCGACCTCGTTATCATTGTCGTTATACTTTGATTCGAATAGTTCATTTTGTTTGGTGGTATGATCTTTGATAGAGGCAGCAATACTGACTCTGAGTGCTTTAGTGCACAAGTAAGAAACTACTGTCTGTCAAGTTGGACAAATGCAAGTGTGAGAAGGACCAGTTTTAGAAAATATGCCAATCAAACTTTTGGAAATGAGATGGTATAAATTTTCCATCTATTGAACGTAACTTTATGGCTATGATTTTAACTCGATCCTTAAATATTTGAAGATTCGAATGTCAACAACTTGAGGTCTCTCGACTATTCGGAATTACGATTTTGAAAAACACAACATTTTCTCGTCAAGAATTGGTTGACCTTATATTGTTGAAAAATGTATTTTCTATTTTTTATCTTTTGTTAGTCTGTCTATGAAAGTACTTAAAGTCATCACACTTGTCGTAGTCAATGAGGACTCAAAGATAGCCATGGCTGCCTTAAGCAGTCAGGAAGACAGATTAAAGGAGTAGCAGATAGCTCTTTGCAATAGTAAGGCGGCGAGATTAGGATTTGATTGTATCACCTTCGGAGTAACCGGCGTAGGGCGTAGCCGTGAGCCTTATTCGTTAGGGCTTAATAAAACGTTAAATGTAATAGGTGTGTTTCGTAATTAAAGACAGTACCAATCTACATACTCCACTTCGAGGATTACAAAACGAAACGACGTTGAATTTAAACGGACGCGATTAATTGCCGGTTTCCAATCAGATGGCTTACATTAGAGGCAAAGCACCGGAGTGGTCAATTGACGGTTTGTGAGCCAATGTCAGCGGATGACACGTGGCAAGCCATAAGTTGATGTCGGATATTACGGGAAGAGCTACCACGGCTCAAGAACTCACAGATGTCAGCGGGACGACCATGCCGTACTATGGTCGTACAAGAAGTACCGCGACAACTATACTTACTGTTCTTTATAGTCTTGTGATTGGTTGAGTACAGTAGTACTAGTGGATTTAGAGAGGGAGTTAGGACGTACACATTTTTTATTGTACCTCTTTCTTTGAGAGACCTTTTATATTTTATAGGCCATCTTTGGCCGACCATAACTTAATGCTCAAGGAGCAAATTCAATGATTATTTTTGCGTTCGACCCAGGGGAGTCGGGCCTTCAATGGGGTGAAAATGGTTTGAATATTTAGGTGCCACGGTGACACTTATTTAGTGGGAATGTCAAACGACAAATATTATTCTAGAGACTTTATATAAGATGGAAATTGTGTGGGCCAATGGAGGTCAGAGAATAATACGTTATAGGCCCACACTCTAGGGTGCCTATTTTCAATGGAATAGGGTTCACATACTGGGAAACTCTGATGATGTAACTCTGAGACCTCCCTAGGTCCTTAGAGTAAGCAGTCAACTAGAAACCCCTAGGATAATATATGACCTTCTCACTTTTCAAAAGAATAAGTAGTGCCTTGGTACGTAATTATTTTGACCAGCTTCACCCTTTTGAAGGGGCGACTCCCCTAAGCCGAACGCAAAAAAAATCAGTGAATTTGCTCCTTTGAGTAATAAGTTATGGTTTGCCAAAGTTGGCCTATAAATACATAATGGATGTGGGAGAGAGGCTTCCCAAAGAAGAATGTCTAAGTCGTAAACCTACTCAAAGCTATCTAATACTAAATCGTGGACAAATAGAAAGATTGTACAGTAAAAGAAGGTACAGTGGCCGATGTACTTTTTATACGACCATTGTATGAAATGGACTTTCGATTGATGCATATCACCTTGGTGGCCATGGTTCCTCCTCCCGTATTTTCCGACGGCCAATGCTATACAACCACGTGGCATCTGCGTGATACTGTCTCTGATAGCTGCTTAAGGTTAATAATGTGTTGGCAGTGTTAATGCCGGCAGACCGATCGCGCTAATTTGTGTCGTCCAAATCGCGTCCGTTCGCTTTCACATTTATACGTAGATCGACGTCCGTTAAATGAATGAGCCGTTATGATACAATTTAAATAGCTATTGCTTCCCATGTGTATAACGATTCATCTACGAATCAGTGGATACGGCGGACGACTACTCCGTAGGGCAGTATCTTGTAGGACCTAGGATCAGATCCTGGTCTAACTACTTAACTTTTGCAAGCAACTAATCCTTCTGTTTGCCTGCCTCTTTATCAGCCTAAGGCAGCCATGGCTGCTCTTGAGTCCTCAGTTACTTAGACAAGTGTGAGGACTCACTAACATCATAGATTGTGAATAAGATGAATTTATAATATACCTTTTTTAGTAAGACAAGTGTGAGGACTCACTAGCATCATAGACTGTGAATAAGATGAATTTATAATATACCTTTTTCAACACTCCCCTTATTTTTAATCTATCTTTTGTATTAGCCCACACTTCTCCCTACAAAATATCAATTTAGGAGAGGGCACCGGTTTAGTCATCATGTCTGCCACCATCTATCTATCCGGTCTATATTCCAAACTCATGATTTTATTCTCTACCCTCTCTCTCACAAAACTCAGTCTGATATCGATATGCTTTGCTTTAAAATGATGCTTTATATTTGCTGCAATTGCAACTTGATTATCACAAAATATCATTTGCACTCCATTCTTCATATAACCAAGTTCTTGAAGCAATGATTTTACCCATATCAATTCTTTCACAGCCGAACAAGAGGCCATATACTCAACCTCCATGGTGGACTGAGCAATGACCTTTTGTTGCTTGCTACTCCAATAGCAAGCTCCATCCCCAACATACAAAACATACCTAAAAGTATAGCTCATCAACGGAGCGTCCCCATAACTGGCATCATTTCATGTGATGATGTCACTATTACCCCCCCCCCCCAAATGCAACCACAAATATCTTGTTCCTACTAAGTATCGCATTACCCTCTTAGCCGCTTCCTAGTCTTTCTTCTTAAGTTCATCCAATCTCCTACTCAATATTCCTACAGCTGCCGCTATATCAGAATGGGTACAATTCATAAAATATATCAAACTACCGACAACCTGTCTATACGAAATATTTTCCATAAACTCTCTTTCTTCTTGTCCTAACTCATTATCCAATACCACTACCTCCCCTTTTGTACTCCCCTCATTTCCTTTGTTCAAATCCATTGGAGAGGTACAACTATTTGCCTTGTCGATTTGGATTTTTTCAAGCATGTTTTCGATTGCCTCTTTTTTGAGTTAGTCTAATTACTCACTTCCCTTTATCCCCCTCCATCTGAATTCCCAAAATATAATTTGCTTCCCCCAAATCCTTCATTTTGAACCTACTCTTTAGATCTTTCTTTAACGCATTAATTTTCTCTATTAATTTACTCAAGACAAGCGAATCATCAACATAGATGGCAATGAAAATTATACCTTCCTCGTCCTCAAATAGATAAATGGAATGATCCGAGCTGACTCGGATGTATCCCAAACTTGTCAAAAACTCATCCAGTTTCTTGTTCTATTAGCGAGGACCCTGCTTCAGTCCATAAAGAGACTTTATCAATCTGCACACTTTGCTTTCCTCTCCTTTCTCCACATATCCTTTTGGTTGTCGCATGAAGATCTCTTCCTCTAATTTTCCGTGTAAGAAAGTTGTTTTGATATCCATTTGATGCACTTCCATGTCTTTTGCTGCCGCCAGACTAAGTTGTACCCGGACGGAGGGAAATATAACAACTGGAGCAAAAGTCACCTTATAGTCGATCCCTTTCTTTTGTGTGAACCCTTTTGCCACTAACCTTGTTTTGTACCGCTCAATAGTGTTTTCCAGGTTGAGTTTTAGCTTAGAAACCCACTTACATCCGATCAGTTTTTTGTCAGGTGGAGAGTCCACCAGTTCCCATGTATTTGCTTCCACGGTAGAAGCCATTTCATTATTGATAGTTGTCATCCATCTACTCGTTTTCGGACCATTAATTGCCTCCAAATAAGTTTACGGGTCATTCAAATGTGATAGTTTGGTTATCTTATTATTCATTTGTCTCTCTTGAAGTCTCTTGCTACTTCTCCTTCCTCCTTCAAAGTCTGATGCTGAAATAGAGGGTAATCTCAAATTCCTTCAAATGATTTCATCTTCTCCCCTATCAGTGAATCCATCCCCAGACTTTCTTATTTATCCGTGGAATTCATTTCCGGTCTTTCCTAGTTCTCCTCCACAGTTTGAACCAAAAACTGTGGCTCTAAAAGAGAGTCATTCTCGGTTAAAATTTCCTATTTATCTGCAAGGTCTGGCTGAACCGAAGTTTGGTTAGAAGAATCTGAATTGAACTCACTCTCGAATTCAATTCTAATTCTGACCGGTTTTGTATATTTAAAGGGATCTACGGACTTTCCTTCATCCATCACTACCAAGTGTTTAACTAAAATGATATCGTCTTTCTTGAGATCATAAACTGTGTATCCTTTTACATTTTCATCATACCTAAGTAAGTACCCCGGATTTCCCATTGCATCTAGTTTCCAATCAGATTTTTCTGCATTTAGACTAAAGACTTGACTTCCAAACACCTTTAAGTGTGGGATATCCAGTTTTCTCCCGGTCCATCTTTCATACGGTGTTTCACCTTTTACTGCTAAGGTAAGGACCCTATTCTTAAGATAATTAGCACAATTCATGGCCTCTGCCCAAAAGCGTTTTCTTGTCTTTTTATCCGATAGTATACTAGGGGTACTATCACTTTAAGTCAAATTTAGTCTTTTGGCTACACCGTTTTGTTTCGGGTTCTTTGGGACGCTCTTTAGGTGTTGAACCCAGTCCTCCTTCAAATAATCCTCAAACTCATTAAAGGTTAATTCCCCTCCATTATCACTCCTCACTCTTTTTACAGGTGTTTTATGGAGCTTCTCACTCCATGCTTTATACTCTCTAAAATAAGTCGATGCCTCGAATTCATTTTTCAAGAAATAGACTATAGATTACCTAGACGAATCATCGCTAGAAATGAGCATAAATCTTTTCCCTAATTTTGTTTAACTCCGCAATAAATAGCACATCGAAGAAAGTGACTATGGATGTCTTGTTAAAATATGTGTATTTCTTATTGGTATTTTCTAGGTTGTTTTTGTATTTTCTGTGACCATTTCTAAAGGAACAAAAAAAAAGGGTGTATGGTAGGCTCTAACCTCTCTCTCTCTTTGTGGTCTCTATACTTGTTGTAGTCACCGATGATCACAAAAAGAGAGAGATAGATCCATGGCGTAAGCAACCTTAGCCAATAGGGAGGACAGAGGACAGTCTTATTAGACTTTACCAAAAGGATATGGACCAACTAGGAATTGCTCTTGGTCCCTACGGTTCCCCGGAATAACCGGTTGCCTTGTCCTTTAGTCTAAGACCTGTGTTGGGATAAATAGGGCTCGATAGCTATTTAAAGATGAACATGCACACCAAATCGATTAACTAGACTTATAGGAAATTTCACATCGAAACAATATAAATGTCGTATGCACGCCAATATCGCACTAAACAAATTGATCAAAAATTTATTTAAACGGCGGAAATTAAACATCAATTCGGATCAGACAACTATCATTCAAGCCGACATCAAGGAATGGTTATTTTGGCGGTTTATCGACAATACGTCACAAAATGACACGTGGCAAGGCATCAATAGAAAGTGGAGTCTCCGAGGAGCATCAAGATGAGTCTAAGTGTGACAAACGTCCTCGCCGTGGCTATGCCGTACCTTAACCGTACAGAAGGTACCACGACCATGTGAGAATATTATTCTCCTTAATTTTCGAAACTGATGTCTTTATCGCCGCGACAATAAGAGTAAAGGGCTCCTTCCCTTTCTCATTTTCTTCCTCCAAAACATTGCTTTCCTTTTCATCTGTATCCTTGGTTAGACTAGAAGTTGTTCTTGTAAATCTGACTCCCCCAAATCTTGGAGGAATCCTCGGGGATGAACGTCTCACTTGTCCACTTACTATCACCCAATATCGCTTCTCACATAAAACACCAATCATCATCGTTTCCCAATAGATGAATCATGTTCCATTAAAAATGGGCACCCTAGTGGGTGGGCCCAAACCCTGTAACCGGTGTCCCCCATTGGATCATAGAATTATCCTTTATATATGAATCATATAAAGAATTTTCAATGGTCTTCTTTGTGTATGAACAATTGCCACCTTGGCAGACAAATTATATCAAGTACTACACCCCTGTGTAGTCTACACTCCCTTGAGCTCACAAGAGAAGAAATCTCTGAAATCTCCCAAACATGTGATTAATTGTAAAGCGACAAAAATGCCTATTTGTATAGTATCATCCTGGGAGAGAGGCGGCCACCTACAAAGTTGCTAAGTCCTAAACTCCTCTCTAAACCCTTTTCTACTGTTGTACAACACCAATCACATGAATATATCGTACACGAAGGTACAGGTTAAGTTAGAGGAAGAAATATTTATGAAACAACGAAAGGCTTTGTGGAAGAAAGAGAGAAGAATACAGTCCGCAGACTGGTTAAGTCTTTGTATAGACTGAAGCAGGCTCCTAGGCAATGGAATAAAAAACAAGATGAGTTCTTAACCAATCTGGGATATGTCAGAATCAGTTGTGACCACTCTATTTCCATGTTTGAGGATGAGGATGGGATTATTTTTATTGCCATCTATGTAGATGATTTATTGGTACTAAGTAAGTCCATGCAAAAGATTAATAAGCTAAAAAAAGATTTAAGAAGCAAATATGACATGAACGACTTAGGGGAGACTAGATATATCTTACGAATTCACATAGAAAAAGATATAGGGAAAAGAGTAATCAGATTAACTCAGAAAAAGGCCATAGGAAATATGTTGGAAAAATTCTAGATAGATAAGGCAAACAGCTGTACCACTCCAATTGACTTGAAAAAAGTAAGTGATGGAAGTGTAGAAGGTGGTGTAATAATCCTTGTTCACGAAAAAGTCTAGAAAAGAGACAGTTTATGAAGTCAATTCCATCCAGACAGTAGTAGGAAATCTGATTTATTTCATGAACTCTACTAGGCCGGACATAGCTGCAACAGTTCGATTCCTCAGCAGGAGTCTTAATGATCCCAAAAAGAGAGATTGGGAGGCAGCTAAGAAGGTGATGAGATATTTGATAGGGATCTTTGGTTGCATCTAGGAGGGGAGAATACTGACATCACTACTTAGAGTGATACCAGCTATGGGGATGCTCCTATTAGATGATGTACTTCAGGGTATGTTTTGTATGTTAGGAGTGGTGTTTTCTGTTGGAGCAGTAAGAAACAAAAGGTGGTTGCTCAGTCCACTATGGAGGTTGACTACATGGCCTCTTGTTGTGCTGTCAAAGAGTTAATGTGGGTGAAGTCTTTGTTTGAAGAACTTGGGTTTATGAAGGTTGGTGTGTTGTTTTGAAAGCTTTAGTCCTCACTAAGCCTCCTATGTGAGGGGAGTGTCTTTTGAGTGCTTCGTTTATTTTGTGGAAGCCTGGTTCAATATGTACCAGAATTAGTGTGACAGTGAACAGTGAGGGAGTACAATGTGTATCACATTAATGGGACATGCGTTATCACACTGAAATGAGACACTCCACAAGACTCAGTTCTACGACTCAGATTCACTAGAAGACTGAGGCGTCATACAAACTTTCATCTTGGATGAAACTCCTCAAAGATGGACAGCGGGGATTTGCTTCCAACGGACGTTGGTCAACCGAGACCACGTCTGTGATTATCCGACATGTTTTTGTACAGTATAGTGTGGCATAACATATCCCTGTTTTGTACATAGACGTGTTTTGTTTGATGAAGGACGCATTTTAGGACATTCTTTATGACATACCTTGAAATATTCAGGTTTCTTCTTTAGCTCTAGTAGATATCATTGATGCACGGCTGACATGCCTTTTTACCTTGATTAGGATAGTGAGTGGCTGCTAGTCTTCAAAAAGATAGATTTTTTTGGTATAAGAGTAGGACTTAACCATTTCAGAAGCTAGGAACTTGTTGTATCAAATTATGCTTTATCATTTTGATATCTTTGACTGAGAGTTTCTCTCAAATCTGTTTGCAGATTTCTATGTAAACTTGCTCTTGTGTTCCTCTTTGTATTATGTGCATTGTGTAAGCTTTGTAGACAATTTGGTTGCCTAATTTGTCTTTGGCTATGTTCTAAAGTTGTTTGTTTTTCTGATCATTTGTGAGAGCTTCTTGCTTGTTTTAATTATGTGATAACTACTCATGCCTCATCTTCATCTTCAGTGGGTGTAGTATCCACAGAACAACGAGTTACGGGCCTGCTCTCACCGATACCAGTGTTGATAGAAGGAAATACCTTTATTGGTCTGATTTGGTTGAGTCATATTTTACTCAAGTTAAACTGTTTCATGTAGTTTCTGGCAGTCTTGCTGAAACTGATTCATCCTATGGTAGGAAAAATCAACAGGCTTTGCATCTCTTAAAATTAATGATTTCAAAGGATTTACTCATGTCATATATTTAAATGAAAAAAACGTCAAAATTTTTGGACTTTACTGAAAACCATCTACCCTAAAGCTAATGCCTAGCATGAGATAATTACAGCTGGGAACATTTGGGACTATAGGTATATAAGTGGTAGCATGGCAGAATATTGTAATGGACTTCGGCTTTTATTAACAAAGAATGCATATTCAGGGGGGAACTTCTCCCCTTACCATCAAACTATGATTTTTATGTGAGGTTTTGAAGAATATAAAGAAGCCTCAGCAAATTTGAAAAAATTGGATAATTCAGTCTGGAATCTAGCAACTGCTATAGAACTAGTGTTAGAGGAAGAGTCAACAGTTATAGCTCTTAATCCAGGAAAGTCTTCTGTAGCTTTTAATGTTCAGTATGAAGAAAATATATCCCAGAGTTATCAAGGTTTTTAATCTTACAACAAGTTTGTCTATTGTTAAAGTCAAGGACATTTGTACAAACAGTGTCCTAAGTTTCTCAAAGCTTGTGAGACAGGTGTGTTAAAAAATGGATGGAAACCAAACGTGATTTACATGTTGTCTTTTTGGAAAGCTTTCAGTCTCAGAGCAGCGCAGCAGCACATGACCGCAGCTGCTTAACAGACAGAGCACCGCACCTGCTATACAGACAGAGCAGCGCAACAACAGAGCAGCGTGGCGGCAAAGTAACGCAGCAGCATAGCAGCGCAGCAGCGAAACTGCAACACAGACAGGACAACGCAACCACAACAATATTTGATATGATCCGTACGGACAATGTAGCGTCTGATATTCTTAATGTGATTATGAACAGAATAGATCAATTGCGATAGATACGATTCTAGTCAACTTAGTGGGTTACTCAGTGGTAACTTAGTGGGTAACTCAGTGGTAGCTTAGTGATAGCTCAGTGGTAGTTTAGTGATAGCTTAGTGGTAGTTTGACAGATTAGAGGTAGCTTGGTGGTTTGATGTATCTCTCAAGTACATTGGTATTGCCAATGCAACAGAATTATAAGACTTAGGACTCAGAACATATAATGTATCCAGACTTCCAAGTAGTAAAACTACATACAATTTTTGGGAAACGTTTGAGTATTATATCTTGTGTGTTGTTTGGTCAATTGTGCTGAAACTTGGGGAGTTGTTAGTGTTTATGCTACTTTATATTCTGATAGAGTTTTGTGAGGTTTGGATGCTTGTATAAGAATTGGTGAGCACTTAAGAACAGCTGTTTGGTAGGATTCTTGATAGCTTCTGAGAGTGTATCATGTCTACTTCTACTACTACTGCTGCTCCTCCACCTGCACCGGTGGTTCTAGAACAACAGGTTATGGACCTGTCATCAAGAATTCCTATCTTTTCCGGGGATAAGTAAGTTTACTGGGCGGATATGGTGGAGACACATTTTGAGAATGTCAATCTTCTAGATATATTGGATGGTTCGCTGGATGAATCTGGCCCGTCATGGTCTAAGAAAAATACGCAAGCTCGTTCTATTCTGAAATTTTGTGTATATGAGGACTTAGCTATGTCTCGGATAAAAATGAAAAAAACAATTGATATCTGGAAATCCTTTAAAAATGATTATGAAAAGGCTAATGTCCTGGAATAGCTTCTATTGGCTGGAAAAATTTGGGACTATAAGTACACTAGCGGTACAATGGCTGAATATTCTAACAAATTTCGTATCCTTTTAGATGCACATGCTTATGCATCGAGGTGTTTCCTCCGTTTCAACAAGCAGCATTGCTCATGAGGGGTCTCCCTCGTAGTATGAAAGGAGCATCTGACATGCTTAAACAGAGATAAAGCTAGCTGGACTTTACAGTTAGCCATCAATAATTTACTAGAGGAGGAAGCTACATCTAATATTCTCAATGTTGAGCAAGTAGAGGATTTTAATTCAGACTTTGGGAGGAAAGGTCAATTTAATCAGCAACGTAATCAGTTTACCCAGGTCACACAGTTTAATCAGAATGGAAATAGACAATTAAACAATGCATGTTTTTATCGTAGTGAGAGAGGTCATGGATACAAATTTTGCCCTAATCTTAAACAAGCTAATGATATAGGTTTATACAGGCCAGGATGGCAACAAAGTCAGTTTTACAAAAGCTTCACGAGACCTACACCTCGTGGAAATGCCCTGTTTTCAACTTTTTCATCACTCCATGACGAGACTCTGACATTTTCTGAAGAGGACGACACGGATCTATTCGTTATGGCGGCAGCAATGAAGGGCGCAAAGGACCTTGGATGGATAATGGATACAGGAGCGTCAGCCCACATGTGTTGGAAAAAGGCCATCTTCAAAAATCTGAAAGCAACGCCGGAGAAAAATATTTATTATGGTTGTGGAATGAGTGTCCAATCACGTGCTATGGGTGATGTGTACTTGCAGTTGAAGTAGAAGGAAAAGCAATTGAAAGGACTCTTCACAATGTCTAATTTGTGCCTGACTTTAAGAAAAATCTGTTTTCTACGTCGTTGGTAGAGAGTAAAGGCTTTGAGGTTACTTTGAAAAATGGTCGGCAGGTTGTTAGCAAGCATGGCAAGGTTGCGGTTACAGGTACTAGAGATAGTAGCAAGATGTATCGCATGGATATGACTAATACCAAGGAGAATGATGTTCTGTACTCCGATGTTTTGCACTCATGTGAGTTGTGGCATAAAAGGTTAGGCCATGTCAACTATGATAGTTTGAGGAAAATGGTCCTTGCTGGAAAAATAGAGGGTGTATCAATCATAGATGAGCCGGTCAAAACTTGTGATGGTTGCGCTTTAGGAAAAATCCACCGATTGCCATTTCCTAAAGAGTCTGAGCATCGATAAACAAAACTATTGCAACAAATTCATTCGGATGTTTTTGGTCCTGCGAAGGTTCCATCTGTCGAGGGGATGAAGTATATGGTCACCTTCAGAGATGATTTCTCCAGGTTAACAAAAACTTACTTCATGAAAGAGAAGAGTGAAGTGTTTGGTCACTTCAAACACTATAAGGTATGGGTTGAAAAACTTCATAATTTACCTATTTTGCAGCTCAGATCGGACAATGGTGGTGAATATACATCGAAAGAATTTGAAACCTTTTTACTCGACGATGGTATAAGTCATCTACTGACTCTTCCATATTCACCGGAACAAAATTGGGTGTCGGAAAGACTAAATAGAACTCTCACGGAGAGCTCTAGGTCTATGCTTGCAGATAAAAATGTGGATCCGAAATTCTGGGCTGAGGCTCTAAACTGTGCAGTTTATATAAAGAATAGGATAGGATCAAGATCGGTAGAAACTACTCCTTACGAGATCTGGACAGGTAGCAAACCTGATGTTAGCCATTTCAAAGTCTTTGGCAGTAAATGTTTTATCTTAGATACATCTACGGATAGATGGAAAATGGAACCGAAGGGATTACCAGGTATTTTGTTAGGATATGATGATCACTCAAAAGGTTACAAAGTCTTTGTCTTTGAGAAACAAAAAATAGTTGTAGCAAGGAATATCATTGTCAAAGATGAACTAGATTCGATAGATTTATTTCAAATGACAGAGCAGCAAAAGCAACAAAAAATACAGGAGTATGTCATTTTAGATTGCATGCAAGAAATTGTCTCGCAGGTGCAACAGTCTCCAGTGGTGACTCCGGAGTCAGACTCTCTCCAACTTCCTCAACAAGTTCAGGTCCAACCAGACCAACAACAGTCAATACACGCGGATCACAACCAGCGCGATCAGCTACACACTGATCGCAACCAGCGCAATCAGCGCAATGCGCGGCATCCGACGATCTTAGCCTCAGAATTTCCTGGTGGAAGAAGATCCAGTAGCCGCCTGCAAGCAAGCTCTCACATTGCCTACCCGGCAGCCTCAAGGGAGCCCTTGACCATCCACGAGGCCTTCTCGTCACCAGAGCGAAATCACTGGATCAAGGCAGCAAAGGACGAAAAGAAGTCGATCATGGAGGCTCAAACATGGGAGCTTGTGGACCTTCCTCCGGACCGAAAAGCGATCGGCAACAAATGGGTATTCAAGGTGAAGTTAAACCCCGACAACACCATTAATCGTTATAAGGCCAGACTTGTGGCAAAGGGGTATAATCAAAAGGAAGGAATCAATTTTGAAGAAACATTTTCTCCGGTTGTAAGATTTCCGACAGTTAGGATTTTGCTGTCTCTGGCTGCTATAGAAGATATAGAAATCCATCAGATGGATGTAAAGACGGCCTTTTTTGCACGGAGAACTAGAAGAAACCATTTACATGGAGCAGCCTGAAAAGTATGTGGAACCAGGAAAAGAACACTTAGTATACAAGTTGTTAAAATCTCTGTACGGCCTAAAACAAGCCCCAGACAGTGGAATCTGAAGCTTGATGAATTCCTAACTAGCCTAGGATGTCAAAGGATAAATTCTGATCACTCTGTTTACGTTCTAAAGGGTGAAAATGGGATAGTGTATATAGCGGTGTATGTAGATGATTTCCTATTAATTAGCAAATCAATGGCTGAAATTAACAAAATCAAAAGTGCTCTAAACTCACGGTTCAAGATGAAAGACCTTGGTGAGGCAAAATATATTCTGGGTATCTAGGAAGAGAGGGACATAAATAAGAAAGAAATAAAACTGACTAAAAAGAGGCTATTGGAAACATGTTAGATGAGTATGGAATGCGGGGGGCAAAAGGATGTCTAACTCCAATGGAGTTTCTGCAGAAGCTAGAGGGAGAAGAGACACAACCAGGTGTCATTGATAGCAAGTATTTAGAATCAGGGGAGAATGATTCTATGACACAAATACCTTACAGACACATAGTGGGAAGCTTAATATATTTCATGAATTGTACCCGTTCTGACATTGCTGCAGCAGTTAGGGTACTGAGCAGGAGTCTAGAGATTCCGAGAAAATCTGACTTTGATGCAGCAAGGAGAGTCTTAAGATATTTGGCTGGAACCAAGGACCTCAAACTCACACTAGGCAGAGGAGAAGTAAAACTGGAAACGTGGAGTGATGCAAGCTATGGTGACATGCCAAGCGTGAAATCCACCACGGGATTCGTTCTACAAGTTGGGAACGGGACTTGCTGCTAGAGCAGCAAACTTCAAAAGGTGACAGCACAGTCGACAATGGAGTCAGAATATATGGCAGCAAGCTCGGCCCTCAAAGAACTCTTATGGGTAAAATCCATGTTACAAGAACTAGGATACATGCAAATTGGTCCACAGGTGATCTGGTGTGATAACCAGGCCGCCAGTGCCATTGCTTGTAATCGGAGTCATCACTTCAAAAGCAAACACATGGATGTACGATTACACTTTATAAGAGAAAAAGTGTTCTCTAGAGTGATTAAGTTATGTTATTTGCCAGATGCAAAAATGATTGCTGATATGCTCACTAAAGCTCTACCTGCTCCTAAGCTGAAGTATTGTAGGGACGTAGTGGGACTAAGGGAATAGTTGAATTGCTGCACTGCTATACTGCCACTCTGCGATAAGTCCACCATTGAGATATGGTTGGACTGGGTGACTTACTAATTGTTATATTGCTATGCTGCGATGCTGCGCTAGTTTAACATCGCAGCTGCGTCGATATACTGAGTCTAAAGCTTTAGGGGAGTGTTGTCTTTTTGGAAAGCTTTCAGTCTCAGAGCAGCGCAGCAGCACAGCAGCGTTGCTGCTATTCAGACAGAGCAGCGCAACTGCTATACAGACAGAGCAGCGCAGCGGCAGAGCAGCGCTGCAGCATAGCAGCGCCGCAGCGAAACTGCAACACAGACAGGACAACGCAACCACAACAATATTTGATATGATCCGTATGGACAACACAGTGTCTGATATTCTTAATGTGATTATGTACAGAATAGATCAACTGCGATAGATACGATTCTAGTCAACTTAGTGGGTTACTCAGTGGTAACTTAGTGGGTGACTCAGTGGTAGCTTAGTGATAGCTCAGTGGTAGTTTAGTGATAGCTTAGTGGTAGCTTGACAGATTAGTGGTAGCTTGGTGGTTTGACGTATCTCTCAAGTACATTGGTATTGCCAATGCAACACAAGTATAAGACTTAGGACTCAGAACATATAACGTTTCCAGACTTCGAAGTAGTAAAACTGCAAACAATTTTTGGGAAACTTTTTAGTATTATATCTTGAGTGTTCTCGGGTCAATTGTGTTGAAACTTTGGGAGTTGTCAGTGTTTATGCTACTCTATATTTTGATAGAGTTTTGTGAGGTTTGGATGCTTGTATAAGAATTGGTGAGCACTTAAGAACAGCTGTTTTGGTGGGATTCTTGATAGCTTCTGAGAGTGTATCATGTCTACTTCTACTACTACTGCTGCTCCTCCACCTGCACCGGTGGTTGTAGAATAACACTACACACCACAAAGGCCACTTTTTACACCACCGCTACCCCCTTCCAAAACTGAGGCATTTTCAGCTGACACACTAGAGCCGGAATCAGTCAATATGGGAAATGCGTTGGATGTTGTCAATTTTCCAAAAACTGACAACAAATAGTTCTTCGCTCTTGTAAAATTGATGGAGGGAGTCAAAGACCACAGATGGATCATAAACTCCGGATGCTCTTCCCATATGTGCTGGAACAAGGCTTCATTCACAGATTTACAACCTATCCCCACTAGACAGATCTACTATACTTGTGGTGCCACAGTTGAAGCAAAAGCCCAAGGGACTGTCATTTTTATGTGTGAGATAGATTGACAGGCAGTCCGTAGAACTCTCTATAATGTGGTGTATGTCCCTTAGTTTAAAAAGAATTTGTTTTGTACATCAGTTGAAGAAAGTAGAGGCTTTGAAATACTTTAGAAGGAAGGAAAAAAAATAGTCAGCAAAGAGGGAGGGGTAGCTATAATGAGAACTAAAGGCTTTAACAACTTGTACCGGATGGACTTGGTGAATATAACTTCTTTTGCTTACTCCAATGTCTTATCTGATAAATTTTTATGGCATAAGAGATTGGGCCATGTTTAAAACGATATGCTCGAAGTGATGGTAGAGAATGATATGGTTGAAGGAGATAAACTTGGTCAACAACAACCGAATATTTGTGATGGCTGTGCTCTGGGTAAGCTTCATAAACTTCCCTTACCTCAAATCACAGATTTCAGAGCAACTAATCTCTTAGAGCTTATTCATTCAGATGTGTGGGGACCCTCCAAAATACTATCTCTGGCTAGGAGCAAATACTTTGTTACATTCACAGACGACTTCTCCAAATTCAACCGGATCTATTTTATGAAAGAGAAAAAGGAGGTCTTCACCCACTTTCAACACTTTCGGATCTGGGTAGAAAAGCTTCACAGCAGATCAATTATTTCTCTAAGATCTGATAATAGAGGTAAATATACTTCCAATGAATTTGCTGCTTATTTAAAAGAAAATGGTATCTCTCATCAATTCATTGTTCCATATACTCCTAAGCAGAATGGAGTCTCACAAAGATTGAATAGAACTCTAACAAAGAGTGTGAAAACTATGATGGCTGATAAAGGAGTAGATGCTAAGTTTTTGGGCTGAAACTTATCAAACTGCAACATATATTAGGAACACATTAGAAACTAGATCTTTGTTTAAAAGAAATAATTAATATTCACTTCTTAGTTTAGACTCTAGAGTGAAGAGGGAGAGAGAGAGTCACCATGGTTGCCGCCATAGTCAGAAAAGTAAAAGGCAGACATGCAGACAGATTAATACATTGCCAACAGATTAATAAATTGCCAAAATGTTGCCATGAACGAGATTTTAACCTGGGATTACATAATATTACTTAGACGTACACCTTAACAATTAAGGCGTTAACGAAACGATACACGTATTCAGTTTGCTATGTATTTAAAGTGTTACGCAAAACGTCACTTTCATTAAAACATACCAAAATTGACGAAACGACATCTATAGTCAAACAGCGCTCACGGACGCGAATCTAACCATGTAAAATACATGATTGGACGGACATCGTCACCCGTTGCCAAACGCGAATGAATCTTTGGCGGTTTTTGAACATAGCGGTGCGTTGTGCCACGTGGCGCCACATCATTGGATGCTGGAAAGGATGGAAGGAAGAACGATGGCTTCTAATTGATAAGTGTCAACCACAAGGCCATGTTGTAATTGGACAAAGGCCTGTCGACCAGCGCACCTTAACTATATACCCACGGCCGAAGGTGAGAGTACTAAAAGTTGTAGTGAATTAAAGGAACTTGCGTGTTGAGGCCTTCTGGGTGACCTTTTGTATTTATGACCGTCTTTGTCGACCCATAACTTCTTTAGGAGAGCAAATTGGTGATTCACTGGGTTTGACTCAAGAGTCTTATCCTCTAAAGGCGAGGAGGTAAGAATGTTTGTGTATGGCGGCACTTATTCAGTGGGAAAGTGAAAGTGTCAAATATTATCTTAGAGGTTTTACATAGGCTGCTCATTCTGTGGGCTAATGGAGACCACAAGATTTCATGTTATGGGCCCACCCTCTAGGGTGCCTATATTTAATAGATCATACTTTCTTTATTGGGAAATGATGGTGGAGGGAGAAATTTTTGAGAAGCACCTATGGGGCATAGTGTCCGGCAAATACGATGCCCACCTCCACCTAGGTTTTTAGGAACACGTTTTTTTGGCACCTCCGTCAAAAAAACTGTTAAAACATCAGCCACCATCACGAACGATGAAGAGGAAGGGTAGGAATGGAAAGAGAAAAAGGAGGAGTTGCTTCTCGAGGGACTCGATTGTCAAGGACGATACCGACACCAACACCATCAGCAATGGTGACTAGGAGTCAGGCCGAATGGTCAGAATATGAAAATTGGAACTATAAGGACAAGGTGGCTAAGCTCTTAAGTCTCTAAAGTATAGTGAAGGGGATTGACGGCGGTGACTTAAAGCGTAAATGTGGTCAAAGCAGGCTTCAATATACTTACCGAAAGAAATGCAAAAAGCATTATGCTCAATTTACAATCGTAATGCTATTCAAATTAGAGATGACCAATTAGGGAATGATTTTAGTGAAAAGAGTACCGAACTTCCATCAATATTAACTTAGTTCTGAATCTGATACTTGTAATGAAATCTATAGCTGGAACAAAGTAGCCGGTAAGGAAAGTGGAGTATTAAGCAAGACCGTTATATGGCAGATTGTGTCAAGCTTGCAGATCTCCGACTGAAAGATGGACAAGGTTCCTCAAAAGATAAAGGAAAGAAAAAAGCTTTTCTCACTCAAACTCATGACGAGGAACAAGATGACGTGACCGAACTGGAAGAGGAGCTAGAGGAGCTTCTTCTTAAACCAAAAACCACTGAGAAGCATGCAAACATTCTACGGAGACAGGAGTGTGCTTTTAGAGGTAAGAGGGATCCACTTGAGGATGAGTGGATTATAGACTCAAGGGCCTCAATGCATATGTGCAAAGATAAGAGGTGGTTTACTAAATAAAGAAATTCACATAAAATTCACTGCCTCCCCCTTTTCTTGCCCTCCAGAACCTCATTTGCCCCCACATTCCCTCCCTCACCCTCTCTTTCCTTCTGCAATTCTGTGTCCTACATTGGACCATAGAACACAAAAAGCCTCTAGATAGTATTTAACTAACCCACTTCAAGCCACAACGACTCCTGTCCTTGAAGGCAAAATGATAGTTTGACTACACCCCTATGCAGCCTAGACTCCCTTGAGTTCGTAGAAA
The DNA here is from genome assembly GCA_037447655.1 of Zygnema cylindricum. Lineage (NCBI taxonomy): Eukaryota > Viridiplantae > Streptophyta > Zygnematophyceae > Zygnematales > Zygnemataceae > Zygnema > Zygnema cylindricum. The sequence goes on along the minus strand of JBBHKE010001844.1, from coordinate 29,097 downwards.
AAAGAATCACTAAAAACGACGAACCAGCCGATAATTATGAGGCAGTAAAATTGCCAATTTGTACAAACTCTAAAAGGGAGAGGTGACTACCTATCAAAATTTTCTAAGTCTTGATTCCCTCTAATAACTTCTATCTAAAGTACGGACCAATCAGATTACAATACCGTACCAAAAAGTACTACTGCCCGTGTACCTTTTGTACGGCCTATGTACGACAAAGCTATTAAGCGGACGCGTGTCTACTTTTTACTCGTCAGTACATTCCTCGGAATTCTCATGACCGAATGTCATCTCTCCACGTGGCTCCAAGTCATGCCACGTCACTAAACGCCAAAGTGACCACTCTGGGATTTCGGCGATGATGTGCGCCGTTGGATTTGCAGCGAGATGCAATCTTAGCCGTTATAAATACTTGCGCGACATTTGTTTCGTTGTCGGAACAAAATGCGTGGTATCCGTTTTGAAATAGTATCGTACTTTGTACTTTCATAAAACTGTATCTATGCATGCCTTATACAGTTTTAGTTAAATGGATTTGTTCCTCTCTAAATATATATATCTGTCACATACTATAGCATTTAGCATTGGTCCTAGTCTAACAGGATAAAGCTGACAGCTATCGTCCAACTTGACGAAACGCAGCTACCGGGATCAAATCTCGGGTCCGTCAAGTATATTTTTAGTAACCTACTAAAAATAACTGCCTGTTTGAACTAAGGCAGCCATGGATCAACCTCCCTCTCTATCATTCAGTGACTAGAACAAGTTTGGGGGCTAGAGAGAGGAAGTGGAGGTAGGTTGCCCGTCCTTTTCTTTTCATTTTATACTAACATATTTAAACCTAGAAAACACTCTAAAAATCTATAAATTTCAACACTCCCCTTATTTTCTAGTCTAATTATAATTTTTCTTTTAACCCGCATTTCTCCCGACAATATTTTAATTTAGGAGAGGGCACAGGTTTGGTCATCATGTCAGCCACCATTTCTTCATCAGGTCTATACACAAGATTTAAAATTTTATTTTCAACTTTTTCTCTTACGAAGCTTAATCTTATGTCCATATGTTTTGCTTTGAAATAGTGTTTTGGATTGGCTACAATTGAGATTGCTGCTTGATTATCGCAAAAGATTTCATGCACTTCCTCCTTCATATATCCCAATTATTGCAAAAATGACTTCACCCACATTAGTTCTTTTACACCAGAACAAGACGCCATATACTCAACCTCCATAGCAGACTGAGCAACCACCTTTTGTTGCTTACTGCTCCAACAGCAAGCACCTTCCCCCACATACAAAACATATCCAGAAGTGCATCTTCTCATAGGTGTATCCCCATAACTAGCATCACTCCAAGTGGTGATATCAGTGTGCTCCCCTCCAAAATGCAACCATAATTCTCTAGTTCCAACCAGATATCTCATGACTCTCTTGGCTGCCTCCCAATCTCTCTTCCTAGGATCATTAAGTCTCCTACCGAGTACTCCAAATGCTGCCGCTATGTCCGGCGTGGTACTGTTCATAAAATAGATTAAACTTCCTACAACCTGTCTATAAGGGATAGACTTCATGAACTCTCTCTCCTCTGGACTCATTTGATCGTCTAACATCATCAATCCTCCTTCTAAACTCCCATCACTTATTTTTTTCAAGTCCATCGGAGTGGTACAACTGTTAGCATTTTCCATCTGGAATTTCTCAAGGACATTACCTATTGTTTCTTTCTGAGTAAGTCTGATAATCTTCTTCCCCCTATCTCTCTCCATTTGGATCCCCAAAATATAATTTGCCTCCCCTAAATCCTTCATATCAAATTTACCCCTAAGATCTTTCTTTAGCCTATTGATCTTCTCCAAAGACTTACTCAACACAAGCAGATCATCCACATAAATTGCAATAAAAATGACACCATTCTCATCTTCAAACATATAGATAAAATAGTCAGAGCTGATACGGATATATCCCAGATCGGTGAGAAACACAAATAGTTTCTTATTCCACTGTAAGGGAGCTTGCTTCAGTCGATATAAAGACATTATGAGCCTGCAGACTTTGCTCTCTTCTCCTTCTTCCACGAACCTCTCGGGTTGCCTCATGAAAATTTCTTCCTCTAACTCACTTTTAAGAAAAGCATATTTAATGTCCATCTGGTGTATTTCCATGTCTTCCGCTGCTGCCACACATAGGAGAATCCTTACTGATGGAAACCGTACAACTAGAGCAAAGGTCTCCTCATAGTCAATCCCCTTTTTTTGGGTGAACCCCTTCGCTACCAATGGAGCCTTATATCTCTCAATGGTATTATCTAGGTTCAGTTTTAGTTTAAATACCCATTTACATCCAATATGTTTTCTGTCTGGAGGACAATCCGCTAGTTCCCAAGTATCTGCTTCAGTGATAAAAGCCATCTCATCATTTATGGCTCTAATCCATATTTCTTTCTCTGGACTATTCACAGCCTCCGACTAAGACTGAGGCTCATCTGGGTGAGATAGCTTTGTTACCTTATGAGCGACCTGTTTTTCCTGAATCGTTTTGTTGCTCCTCCTTCCTTCCTCAAACTTAAAAGCTGGAATAGATGGAAGTCTTGGGTTTCTTCTCACAATCTCATCGGCTCCCCTGTCCATGGAAGCCGGTTGTGGTCCCGCTTCTTCTATCTCCTCGAGGTCCATAAGAGTATGTGAGGTCTTCGGTGAGTCTTTTGTATCTCGGATCTCCCATGAATTTGCAATCACGGTTTCACTCATGTCCCTTTCGGGAACGACCGAGTTCTCCTCACTTTCGGACTCGAATCTGATTTTTATATTCTTTATATATTTGAAGGGATCAAATGACTTTCCTTCATCCATGACAGCTATGTGTTTGACCAAGATGATATCCTTCTTTCCTAAGTCATAGACTCTATACCCGTTAACATCCTCATCATATCCCACTAAGTATCCAGGTTTTCCCTTAGCATCTAGTTTCGAATTTTTCCTATCTGTGTGAAGACGGTTAACTTGGCTACCGAACACTTTAAGGTGTGAAATATCTGGTTTCTTTTCAACCCATCTCTCATAAGGTGTCTTTCCTTTTACAGCTGAGGTAAGGACTCTATTCTTAATGTAGTTGGCACAGTTCATTGCTTCTACCCAAAATTTCTTTCCTATTTTTTTGTCGGCCAACATACTACATGCTCTATCTCCTAGTGTTTGATTCAATCTCTCTGCTACCCCATTTTGTTCCGGGTTATATGGTACAGTTTTCTGGTGCTGCACTCCCTTATATCTCAGATATTCCTCAAAGTGTTTGGAATTATATTCCCCCCCATTATCCTTTTTATCCTCTAAATGGGGGTTTTATGCAACTTTTCACTCCACGCTTTATATTTTTAGAAGTAAGTTGATGCTTCAGACTTTGTTTTTAGAAAGTAGACTTTAGAGTATCTAGACCAGTCATCGGTTATTGTTATCATAAACCTCTTTCCTCCAACCAAAGGTACTTTTGCAGGTCCCCAAATATGTGTGTGGACCAAATCTAATACTTTCTCACCTCTATATGTGGCGGCTTTGGGAAAGGGAAGTTTGTGAGCCTTACCTTGAGCACAACCACTACAATCATCCATCATTTTATTATCCCCAAACTGAATGCCTTCTACTACCCCAAGCTTTTTCATTTCCCTCAACCTATCAAAATGCACATGCCCCAACCGCTTATGCCAAATCATCAACTTAGGAACACCAACATAATAATCATTCTTCTTTTCATTACTCAGGTTAAGCCTAAACATTCCTTTGTTACCTTTATCGGCCGTGAAGTAAACTTCATTCACACACTTAGCTGTAAAGACTCCCTTTTTAGTGAAGGTATCAAACTCTTTGTCATCTAACACAAACGTAGAGACAAGATATTTACTCAGCTGAGGAATGTAGAGTACATTTGAGAATGTAAGTAGAGAAGTCTTACCCTCCACTTAGAATTTTAGATCTTATGATCCCACTAAATCTATAGTAACCACTCTCCCATCCCCATACTTTATCTCTACAGTAGGGATCTTTCTTAGCATAGTGAAGAGTTCCTTATAACGACACATATGCATGGATGCACCTGAGTCGATGATCCATCCTTCTTGTGGAGCCTCCCGAATTGCTCCAAGGGCACATTTCTGTCTACGAGAGATCTCCTTCTCCTCCAGATTCTTGTCAAGAAGATGCTCCCCATCCTCCTCAGAAAACTCATTCTCGGTTTCTCCTGTCACTTTTGTAACCACAAGTGCCTTTTTCTTCCCTTCGGAAGAACCCCCTCCAAGGTTTTCTTGGAGCCTCAGCTTGGACAGCTTGACACAGTTTGCGATGAAGTGTCCCGGCTTTTTGCAAAAATGACAAAGACCCTTTGGGGGGCACGGTCCTCCAAAATGATCTCTTTCCCTTTTGTATTGTTTCTTCGGGCCCTTCCCCCATCGGTCCTCTCCTGCTGCTAGAGCTTGAATGCTCTTTCCTCCTCTCCTAATCTCCATTGTGTTTTCTTGCACAAGTATCATCTTGACCACTGTGTTCCATTTCCATAACTATCAGCCATTTCCTGTACTCGATACACTATGTTCTCGTACTCATCTGGTAACTTCATGAAAAAGGTGTAGACTTTCATTTTCATTTTGCCTGTCCATCCTGCACTTTCCATCTCCCTATACAAACAAGAAAGATCATTACAGTAATCTAACATCTTTCCTCCTTTGTAAGTGTAACTCACTAGCTTTTGCTCAGCCAACTAGAGCTCTTGAATTGTTCTAGCTCTCTAAATCTCCACCAAACTCACCAACAACTCCTCGGCCTTGTAAATGTGAAGATGAGGAGTGGCCAAAGCTTGAGTGATGTGCCTCAGAATGAAGTTCTTGGCAGCCATGTTTACATCCTCCCACATTTGAGTATCGTTCTCCGCGGTCTTCACGCTCGCCGCTCCCGGTACTATGGCAATAGGAGTGAGGGGTGTCTCCTTCCCTTTCCCATTTTCGGACACACTATTGTCCCCATCATCTGCCTCCTCCTCTGTGGCAGTTGTTGCTGCAGGAAACCCTACTCCTCCAAATTTTGGTGGAGTTCCCGAAGGTGGATGTTTCACTTGTCCACTAATGATACCCGAGTATCGTTTTTCGCACAAAGCTCCCATCATCATGGATTCCCAATAGATGAACCCAGATCTATTGAAGGTGGGCACCCTAGAGGGTGGGTCCATAACCTGAAATTCTGTGTCCTCCATTCGACCACAAAATACAGGAAGCCTGTAGATAGTATTTAACTAACCCACTTCAAGCCACAACCACCGCTGCCCAGGAAGGCAAACTGACAGTTTCATTGCACCCTTGTGCAGCCTGGACTCCCTTGAGTGGGTAGCTAAAAGAATCACTGAAAAAGTCCAACTAACCGATAAGTTATGAGCCGGCAAAACTGCCAATTTTATACAAAGTTCTCTTAGAGAGAGGTGACTACCTACCAGATTTTCCTAAGTCCTAAACCCCTCTCACAACACTATCTACTGAAGTACAAACAAATCACATGACTGTAAAGTATGCAACTCTGAGACAACCATAGGTCCTCAGAGTAGGCAGCTCACACAAAGCCTCTAGGATAACCCTGACCCCTTTGTGTTTCGGCAAAATAACTGCCACCTTGGCAAACAAAAACTCTGACCCCCTTAACCCTTGTGAAGGTAAGACTCCCCTGAGTCGATAGCAAAAACAATCTATGAATTTTCTCCCCTGAGCAGTAAGTTATGGACGGTCAAAGTTGACCTTTTGTACAAAAGCTCTCTTGGAGAGAGGGTCCTATATACCAATTTTTTCTAAGTCCTATCTCTCTCTTAAACTCTATCTACTGATATACGCACCAATCATATTACACTGGCGTACACAAAAGTACAGCTGCCGGTGTACTTTCTTTACGAATGTAGTACGACATGGCCTAAATGTCGACACATGTCATATCCGGATTCGGCCCCGTAATCCCCAGAGATGCCGCGATCCAATCTAGTTGTGCCACGTGTCATCCAATGTGGCGATGACCACAAACCGCCGAGATTCTCTTCTGCGATCTCGGCATTCTTCTCGGTCGTCCGATTGAATGCAAATTTCAATCGTAGCCATCATAAATACTTGCGTGGTATTTATTTTGTTTAAAGAAACAAATGCGCGGAACTCGTTTCTTATCCAAACCGTAATCTGTACTTTTACATAATTGAATCTATGTATCCCGTAAACAGTTGCCGTTAAATGAATTATCCTACGCGACACCATTTAAATAACTAACAAACCATATAGTATGTAACTCTAGTCTTAGACTTAATGGATAAGTCTACCGGATACCGGCCGCTTTATCGGACGTCAAGTACGAGGATCAAATCCTGGATGTGACATCTCCCCTTTTAGTAAAGAAACTACCAATCCGTAGATCAACTAATCTATTTCGCGTAAACTTGTGGAAAGCCTAGGTAGCCATGGCTCTAGCTTCCTCTCCAACTTTCAGTGACTGCAACAAGTGTGGGAGTTGAAGAGAGGAGTTAGAGGTAGATTGCCTTGGCTTCTTTTCTATATTATATTTTAGAGTTAGAAAATACTAAAAGAACCATCATTTTCTACAAAGTACAAAAAGGTACTACGGCCGATGTCCTTTCTGTACGGCCTGTGTATGACAAGGCCACTGAGTGGACGCGTGTCACCCTTCCACTCGTCCGTATGTTCCCTAGAATTCCTGCGACCAAATGTTATCCTACCACCTGGCGCCACGTCATGCGACGTCCATAAACGCCAAAGTGACCATTTCGCGATCTCGGTAGTGATGTATGCCGTCAGATTAAATCCGACATTAAATGTCGGCCGTCGAAACAAATGTCCGATTCATTTGTTTCGTGTGAAATGACGTCCGCACTTAAACTTTAACTACTTATATGTTCCTTAGTTCACTTTTTAGTTAATCGGTTACCAGATCATGCACAAGTTTAAAAACGTTTCAAACCCTATGTATCTTAACGGATTTCTATTTCAGACTAGTTAGAGGTAACGGCTACGCCGTACTCTACTAGTCGGAGGTTCATGTCCTGCCGGACTCAATCTTTTGTTGAGAGTGACATAAGTAGTCCTGCCTGTTGAACTAAGGCAGCCATGGCTCAACCACCCTCTCTATCTTTCAGTGACTAGAACAAGTATGGTGGCTAGAGAGAGGAGGTGGAGGCAGGTTGTCCGCCCTTTTATTTTCCTTGTTATACTGACATATTTAGACCTAGAAAATACTCTAAAAATCTATTAATTTCAACACTCCCCTTATTTTCTAGTCTAATTTAAACTTCAATTTTAGTCCACATTTTTCTCAGCAATATTTTTAATTTTGGAGAGGGCATTGGTTTTGTCATCATATTAGCTACCATTTCCTCATCAGATTTATATACAAGATTCACAATCTTTTTTTTAACTTTTTCCCTCACAAAACTCAATCTTATGTCCATATGCTTAGCCTTGAAATGATGTTTTGGATTAGCTGCAATTTTTAATGGCAACTTGATTATCACATAACACTTCATGCACTCCCTCCTTCATATACCCCAATTCTTGCAACAAGGATTCGACCCACATTAACTCTTTCACACTAGAACAAGAAGCCATGTACTCAGCCTCCATAATAGACTGAGCAACCACCTTTTGTTGCTTGCTGCTCCAACAACAAGCACCTTCCCCCATATACAACGCATACCCAGAAGTGCATCTTTTCATTGGTGCATCCCCATGTAGAAACTAATGGTTTTAAAGTATTTTCTAGGTCTGAATAGAAATAAAGAAGCCGAGGCAGTCTACCTCTAACTTCTCTCTCCAACTCTCAAACTTGTCGCAGTCACTGAGAAATTGGAGAGGACTCTTAGTGAGGACTTCTACTGCTGTCGCTATATCCGGCCTTGTAAAGTTCATAATGTAGATTAAACTTCCTACGATGTGTCTATAAGGAATAAACTTCATAAACTCTCTCTCCTCTGAACTCATCTGATCATCTAAGATTATCACTCCTCTTTCTACACTCCCATCACTTATTTTCTTCAAGTCCATGGGAGTGGTACAACTATTTGCCTTTTCCATCTAGAATTTCTCAAGTATATTACCTATTGCTTCTTTCTCAGTAAGTATGATAATCCTTTTCCCCTTATCTCTCTCCATTTGGATCCACAAAATATATCTTGCCTCCCCTAAATCCTTCATATCAAATCTGCTTCTAAGATCTTTCTTTAACTTATTGATCTTTTCCAAAGATTTACTCAACACAAGGAGATCATCCACATAAATTGCAATAAAAATGACACCATTCTCATCTTCAAACATATAGATAGAATGGTCAGAGTTGATCTGGATATATCCCAGACCGGTGAGAAACTCATTTAGTTTCTTATTCCACTATCGGGGAGCTTACTTCAGTCCATATAAGGTTTTGTTGAGCCTGCAGATTTTTACTCTCTTCTCCTTCCTCCACAAATCTTGCTGGTTTTCTCATGAAAATTTCTTCCCCTAACTCACCATTAAGAAAGGTAGTCTTAATATCCATCTGGTGTATTTCCATGTCTTCCGCTGGTGCTAGACAGAGGAGAATCCTTACTGATGGGAACCAAACAAATGGAGTAAAAGTCTCCTCATAGTTAATCCCCTCTTTTTGGGTGAACCCATTTGCTACCAATCGAGCCTTATATCTCTCAATGGTCATATCTGGGTTCAATTATAGTATAAACACCAGTTTACAGCTAGTTGGTTTTTCTGTCTAGAGGACAGTCCGCTAGTTTCCAAGTATTTTTTGCTTCCGTGATAGAGGCCATCTCATCATTTATGGCTCTAATCTATTTGTCTTTCTCTAGACTGTTTAGTGCCTCCGAGTATGACTAAGGCTCATCTGGGTGAGATAGCTAAGTTACCTTATGAGCGGCCTATTTTTCCTAAAACCTTTTGCTGCTCCTTCTCCCTCCCTCAAACTCCGAAGCTGGGATGGAGGGAAGTCTTAGATTTCTCCTTACTCTCTCATCAGCTCTTGGTTCTGGTTCCTCCTCTTCTGTCTCCTCGAAGTCCATAGAAATATGTGAGGTTTCCGGTGGATCTCCTGTGTCTTGAATCTCCCCTAAATCTGCAATCCCTGTTTCACTCATGTCCTTTTCGGGAAAGATGGAGTTCTCTTCACCTTCGGACTTAAATCTAATTCTTATCTTCTTGGTATATTTAAACACGTCAAATGACTTCCCTTCATCCATGACAACTAGGTGCTTGACCAAAATGATATCTCTATTTGCTAAGGCATAGACTCTATACCCCTTGACATCTATATCATATCCTATAAAGTATCCAGGTTTTCCCTTAGCATCTAGTTTCCAGTTTTTCCTATCTGTGTCAAGACTCTAAACTTGGCTATCGAATACTTTAAGGTGAGAGATATCTGGTTTCCTTCCAACCCATCTCTCATAAGGTGTCATTCCCTTTACAACTGAGGTAAGGACTCTATTCTTAATGTAGTCGGCACAGTTCATGCCTTTTGCTCAAAATCTCTTTCATATTTTCTTGTCGGCCAACATCTGCATGCACTATCTTCTAGTGTTCGGTTCAACCTCTCTGCTACCTCATTATGTTCCGGGTTATACGGTACGGTTTTCTAGTGTTGAACTCCCTCATCTCTTAAGTATTCCTCAAACTGGTTAGAGGTATATTCCTCCCCATTTTCACTCGTTATTCTCTTAATGGGGGTTCCATGCAACTTCTCACTCATGGGTTTATATTCTTTGAAGTAAGTTGATGTTTCAAACTTTGTTTTTAGGAAGTAGACTCTAGAGTATGTAGACCAGTCATCGGTTATTGTGAACATAAACCTCTTTCCTCCAACTGAAGTTACTTTTGCAGGTCCCCAGATATCTGTGTGGACCTGATCTAGTACTTTCTCACCTCTATATGTGGCGGCTTTGGGAAAGGCAAGTATGTGAGCCTTACCTTGAGCACAGCCACTACAATCATCTATCATTTCATTATCCCCAAACTGAATGCCTTTTACTACCCCAAGATTTTTTCATTTCTCTCAACCTATCAAAATGCACATGCCCCAATCGCTTATGCCAAATCATCAACTTAGGAACACCAACATAGTAAGCATTCTTCTTTTCATTACTCAGGTTAAGCCTAGACATTCCTTGGCTACCCTTATCTGCCGTGAAGTAAACTTTATCCACATACTTAGTTGTAAAGACTCCCTTTTTAGTGAAGGTATCAAACTCTTTATCATCTGACACAGGCGTAGAGACAAGATTTTTACTCAGTTGAGGAATGTAGAGTACATATGAGAATGTGAGTATAGAAGTCTTACCCTCCAGTAAGACTTTCAGATCTACTGACCCCACTAGATCTGTGGTAACCACTCTCCCATCCCCATATTCTATCTCTACAGTAGGTATCTTTTTTAGCTTAGTGAAGAGGTACTTAGTGTGGTTTTAAAAGCTTTATTTTCAGTACATAGAGCTGTGAGGGGAGATTTGTAACTTAGAATATTTTTGGATTAAAGATTGGTGTAATACTTCCCTCAAATAGGGTGATAGTAAAGAAGTAACTCTAAGAGTATTTGTACCATCACATAGACACGTGTCAACGTTTCAGACTATGCAGGGAAAGCGGACCGAACCTGGACACATGGCATCTATCGGACAAGTGAATCTAGAAATCAGGCTGACGGAAAATGAACCAAACATCTAGGATTACAAATGTATAAAGTAAAGTACCAAACGTTGATTACGATCAGACTGACGGTTGGAAATTGAGTGCGGACCACGGATGACGTGGTGCTTCGTAAGCACTCAAGATATTCGTACAAAACATACCACAGAGGGCTGGACACATCTACTGTCGCTGAATAAGCAAGCCACTTTTGGTGTACAACTTCAATTTGTAAATACCTGATAGAACATGATTTTGTTGCTTAGCGGATTAGGAAATAGTGTTTTACTATTTAGTTTTAGGCTAGTTGCAGTTTGGTTTTTGGAAGTACCCTTGCTACAGTGAAGTACAGTTTTGGTACCTTGTCACATTATAGTAGAGTACTACAGTGTCAGATGTTATTTGCTGATTTGTTTGCTAAAAGTAGACACACTCTAAGAGTATAAGTTTAGGACTTAGAAAAATTGTTGGTATCCAGTTTTGGGAATATGGGAAATTAAAGGCAGTTTTTGGGAAACTTGCAGGTCTCATATCTTATGGTTTACCGAGTCATTTATGCTGTAATTTTGGGAATTAACAGTGTGTGTGCAAGTCTGTTTATGTGCTAATTCTTGGGGTAATTGGATTTGTGAGTCAGTTTTACAGTGTGTCAAAAGTTGGTGTTTGTGAGGGATTATTGTGAAGCTTCTGCTTAAGTATGTCTACTTCTACTACTACAGCTGCATCTCCACATGCACTAGTTGTCATAGAACAACACTTATCACGACACATATGCATGGATGCACCTGAGTCGATGATCCATCTTTCCTGTGGAGCTTCCCGAATTACTACAAGGGCACACTTCTGTCTCCGAGGGATCTCCTTCTCCTCCAGACTCTCGTCAAGGAGAAGCTCCCCATCCTCCTCAGAGGACTCGTCCACAGTTTCTCCTGTCACTTTTGTGACCACAAGTGCCTTTTTATTCTCTCCGTAAGATCCCCCTCCACGGTTCTCTTGGAGCTTCAGCTCCGACAGCTTGACACAAACCGCAATAAAGTTTCTCGGCTTTTTGCAAAAATGACAAAGGCTCTTTGGGGGCTTGGATCCTCCAGGCTGACCTCTTTCCCCTTTGTACGGTTTCTTCGAGGCCTTCCCCTATCGGTCTTCTCTTGCAGCTAGAGCTTGAATTCATCTTTCCTCCTCTCCTAATCTCCATGGTGTTTTCCTACACAAGTATCATCTAGACCACTGTATTCCACTTCCATGAACTATCACTCATTTGCTGTACTCGGTACACTATGTTCTCGTACTCGTTTGGTAACTTCATAATGAGAGTGTTAACTTTCATCTTCATTGTACTTGTCCACCCGACACTTTCCATCTCCATATACAAACAAGAAATATCATTACAATTATAGAACATTTTTCCTCCTTTGTAAGTGTAACTCGTTAACTTTTGCTTAGCCAACTGGAGCTCCTAAATAGTACCAGCTCTATAGATTTCCACCAAACTCACCTACACCTCCTCGGCCTTATAAATGAGAAGGTGAAGGGTGGCCTAAGCTTGAGTGAGGTGCCTTAGAATGAAGTTCTTGGCAGCCATGTTTACGTCTTCCCACATTTGAGTATCGTTCTCCACGGTCTTCACGGCCACTGCTCCCGGTGCCGTGGTAATAGGAGTGAGGGGTGTCTCTTTACTTTTCCTTTTTTCGAACACACTGACGTCCCCATCATCTGCCTCTTCCGCTGAAGCAATCGCTGCTGCAGAAAACTTTACTCCAATAAATCCTAGTGGAATTCTCGAAGGTGGACGTTTCACTTGTCCACTTACGATACCCCAGTATCGTTTTTCGCACAAAGCCCCCATCATCATGGCTTCCCAATAAATGAATCCAAATTCATTGAAGGTGGGCACCCTAGAGGGTGGGCCCATAACCTGTAATTTTGTGTCCTCCATTGGATTACAAAATTCAGGAAGCCACTAGATAGTTTTTAGCTAACCCACTTCAAGCCACAACCACTGCTGCCCAAGAAGGCAAATTGACAGACTGACTGCACCCTTGCACAGGGTGGACTCCTGCGAGTCCCTAGTAAAAAAAATCACTAAAAACGGCCAACCAGCCCATAAGTTATGAGCCGACAAAAATGCCAATTTTATACAAAGCTCTTTTAGAGAGAGGTGACTACCTTCCAGATTATTCTAAGTCCTAAACCCATCCCACAACCCCTATCTACTGAGGTACGAACCAATCACATGACTGTAAAGTACAGAAAGGTACTACGTCTGATGTCCTTTCTGTACGGCCTGTGTATGACAAAGCCACTGAGTGGACGCGTGTCACCCTTCTACTTGTCCGTATGTACCCTAGAAATCCTGCGACCAAATGTTATCCTTCCACGTGGCGCCAGGTCATGCCACGTCCATAAACGCCAAAGTGACCATTTCGCGATTTGGGCAATGATGTATGCCGTCGGATTAAATTTGACATTAAATGTTGGCCGTCGAAACAAATGTCTGATTCATTTGTTTTGGCGAAATGACCTCCGCACTGAAACTTTAACTACTTCTATGTTCCTTTGTTCACATTTGAGTTAATTGGTTACCATGTACAAGTTTAAATACGTTTCAAACCCTATTTATCTTAACGAACTTCTACGACAGACTGGTTAGAGCTAACGGCTACACCATACTCTACCAGTCGGAGGTTCGTGTCCTGCCGAACTCAACCTTTTGTTGAGAGTGACATGAGTCACTCTTTAGTCCTGCCTGTTGAACTAAGGCAACCATGGCTCAACCACCCTCTCTATCTTTCAGTGAATAGAACAAGTATGGTTGCTAAAGAGAGGAGGTGGAGGCAAGCTGTCCGCCCTTTTCTTTTCCTTGTTATACCGACATATTTAGACCTAGAAAATACTCTAAAAATCTATTAATTTCAACAATCCCCTTATTTTCTAGTCTAATTTTAACTTCAGTTTCAGTCCACATTTTTCTCTGCAATATTTTAATTTGGGAGAGGGCATTGGTTTTGTCATCATATTAGCTACCATTTCCTCATTAGATTTATATACAAGATTCACAATCTTATTTTTAACTTTTTCCCTCACAAAACTCAATCTTATGTCCATATGCTTAGCCTTGAAATGATGTTTTGGATTAGCTGCAATTATAATGGCTGCTTAATTATCACATAACACTTCATACACTCCCTCCTTTATATACCCCAATTCTTGCAACAAGGATTCGACCCACATTAACTCTTTCACACCAGAACCAGAGGCCATGTACTCAGCCTCCATAGTAGACTGAGCAACCACCTTTTGTTGTTTGCTGCGCCTTCCCCCACATACAACACATACCCCGAAGTGCATCTTCTCATAGGTGCATCCCCATAACTGGCATCACTCCAAGTAGTGATATCAGTATGCTCCCCTCCAAAATGGAACCATAACTCTTTGGTTCCTACCATATATTTCATACCTCTCTTGGCTGCCTCCCAATCTTTCTTCCTAGGATCGTTGAGACTCTTAGTGAGGACTTCTACTGCTGGTGCTATATCCGGCCTTGTATAGTTCATAATGTAGATCAAACTTCCTACGATGTGTCTATAAGAATAGAGCTGGCTCTTTCCTCGTTCATCGATCATCTAGATTATACTCTCTTTTCACCCCATCACTTATTTTCTTCAAGTCCATGGGAGTGGTACAACTATTTGCCTTTTCCATCTGGAATTTCTCAAGTATATTACCTATTGCTTCTTTCTCAGTAAGTATGATAATCCTTTTCCCCTTATCTCTCTCCATTTGGATCCACAAAATATATCTTGCCTCCCCTAAATCCTTCATATCAAATCTGCTTCTAAGATCTTTCTTTAACTTATTGATCTTTTCCAAAGATTTACTCAACACAAGGAGATCATCCACATAAATTGCAATAAAAATGACACCATTCTCATCTTCAAACATATAGATAGAATGGTCAGAGTTGATCTGGATATATCCCAGACCGGTGAGAAACTCATTTAGTTTCTTATTCCACTATCGGGGAGCCTACTTCAGTCCATATAAGGTTTTGTTGAGCCTGCAGATTTTTACTCTCTTCTCCTTCCTCCACAAATCTTGCTGGTTTTCTCATGAAAATTTCTTCCCCTAACTCACCATTAAGAAAGGTAGTCTTAATATCCATCTGGTGTATTTCCATGTCTTCCGCTGGTGCTAGACAGAGGAGAATCCTTACTGATGGGAACCAAACAAATGGAGTAAAAGTCTCCTCATAGTTAATCCCCTCTTTTTGGGTGAACCCATTTGCTACCAATCGAGCCTTATATCTCTCAATGGTCATATCTGGGTTCAATTATAGTTTAAACACCAGTTTACAGCTAGTTGGTTTTTCTGTCTAGAGGACAGTCCGCTAGTTTCCAAGTATTTTTTGCTTCCGTGATAGAGGCCATCTCATCATTTATGGCTCTAATCTATTTGTCTTTCTCTAGACTGTTTAGTGCCTCCGAGTATGACTAAGGCTCATCTGGGTGAGATAGCTAAGTTACCTTATGAGCGGCCTATTTTTCCTAAATCCTTTTGCTGCTCCTTCTCCCTCCCTCAAACTCCGAAGCTGGGATGGAGGGAAGTCTTAGATTTCTCCTTACTCTCTCATCAGCTCTTGGTTCTGGTTCCTCCTCTTCTGTCTCCTCGAAGTCCATAGAAATATGTGAGGTTTCCGGTGGATCTCCTGTGTCTTGAATCTCCCCTAAATCTGCAATCCCTGTTTCACTCATGTCCTTTTCGGGAAAGATGGAGTTCTCTTCACCTTCGGACTTAAATCTAATTCTTATCTTCTTGGTATATTTAAACACGTCAAATGACTTCCCTTCATCCATGACAACTAGGTGCTTGACCAAAATGATATCTCTATTTGCTAAGGCATAGACTCTATACCCCTTGACATCTATATCATATCCTATAAAGTATCCAGGTTTTCCCTTAGCATCTAGTTTCCAGTTTTTCCTATCTGTGTCAAGACTCTAAACTTGGCTACTGAATACTTTAAGGTGAGAGATATCTGGTTTCCTTCCAACCCATCTCTCATAAGGTGTCATTCCCTTTACAACTGAGGTAAGGGAATGTAGTTGGCACAGATCATGGCTTCTTCCCAAAATATCTTTCATATTTTCTTGTCGGCCAACATACTGAATGCACTATCTTCTAGTGTTCGGTTCAACCTCTCAGCTACCACATTTTGTTTCGAGTTATATGGTACGGTTTTTTGGTGCTGAACTTCCTCATCTCTTAAGTATTCCTCAAAGTGGTTAGAGGTATATTCCCCCCCATTATCACTCCTTATTCTCTTAACGGGGGTTCCATTCAACTTCTCACTCTAGGCGTTATATTCTTTGAAGTAAGTTGATGTTTCATACTTTGTTTTTCGAAAGTAGACTCTAGAGTATCTAGACCAGTCATTGGTTATTGTCAACATAAACCTTTTTCCTCCAACCGAAGGTACTTTTCCAGGTCCCCAGATATCTGTGTGGACCAGATCTATAACTTTCTCACTTTTGTATGTGGCGGTTTTAGGAAAGGGAAGTATGTGAGCCTTACCTTGAGCACAGCCACTACAATCATCCATCATTTCATTTTCTCCAAACTGAATGCCTTCTACTACCCCAAGCTTTTCCATTTCCCTTAACCTATTAAAATGCACATGCCCCAATCGCTTATGCCAAATCATCAACTTTAGAACACCAACATAGTTGACATTCTTCTTTTCATTACTCAGGTTAAGCCTAAACATTCTTTGGCTACCCTTATCTGCCTTCAAGTAAACATAATCCCCATACTTAGCTGTAAAGACTCCTTTTCTAGTGAAGGTATCAAACTCTTTGTCATCCAACACGGACGTAGAGACAAGAATTTTATTTAATTGAGGAATGTAGAGTACATCTGAGAAGGTGAGTATAGAAGTCTTTCCCTCCACTAAGACTTTGAAATCTACCGATCCCACTAAATCTCTTGTAACCACTCTCCCATCCCGATACTATATCTCAACAGTAGGGATTTTTCTTTGCTTAATAAAGAGATGCTTATCACGACCCATATGCATGGATACACCTGAGTCGATAATCTATCCTTCTTGTGGAGCTTCCCGAATTGCTCCGAGATCACACTTGTGTTTCCGAGGGATCTTTTTCTCCTCCAGACTCTCGTCAAGAAGAAGCTCCCTATTCTCCTCCTTAGATGACTCGTCTTCGGTTTCTCCTTTCACTTTTTTGACCACAAGTGCCTTCTTCTTCTCTCGGAAGAACCCCTTCCATGGTTCTCTTTGAGCCTGTGCTCCAACAGCTTCACATAATTTGCAATGAGGTGTCCCAGCTTTTTGCAAAAATGACAAAGACCCTTTGGAGGCCTTGGTCCTCCAAACTGATCTCTTTCCCCTTTGTACGGTTTCTTCGGGTCCTTCCCCCATTGGTCCCCTCTTGCAACTAGAGCTTAAATTTTATTTCCTCCTCTTCTAATCTCTATTGTGTTTTCCTGCACAAGTATCATCCGGACCACTGTATTCCACTTCTATGAACTATAAATCATTTCTAATACTCGGTACACTATTTTCTCGTACTCGTCTTGTAACTTCATGATGAGAGTGTTAGCTTTCATCTTCATTGTACTTGTCATCCCGGCTCTTTCCATCTCCATGTACAAACAAGAGAGATCATTACAATAATGTAACATCTTTCCTTCTTTGTAATTTTAACTCACTAGCTTTTGCTTAGCCATTTGGAGCACTTAAATAGTACCATCTCTATAGATCTCCACCAAACTCACCCACAACTCCTCGGCCTTGTAAATGTGAAGGTGAGGGGTGGCCAAAGCTTGAGTGAGGTGCCTTAGAATGAATTTCGTGGAAACCATATTTACCTCTTCCCACATTTGAGTATCGTTCTCCGCGATCTTCACGGCTGCCGCTCCCGGTGCCGTTGCAATAGGAGTGAGGGGTGTCTCCTTCCCTTTCTCATTTTCGGACACACTGCAGTCCCCATCATCTGCCCGCTTTGCTGAAGCAGTCGCTGCTGCAAGAAACCTTAATCCTCCAAATCCTGGTGGAGTTCCCAAAGGTGGACGTTTCACTTAACCACTAACGATACCCTAGTATCGTTATTCACACAAAGCCCCCATCATCATGGCTTTCGAATAGATGAACCGAGATCCATTGAAGGTGGGCACTCTAAAGGGTAGGCCCATAATCTTGCAATTATGTGTCCTCCATTGAACTACAGAATTCAGGAAGCCTCTAGATAGTTTTTAACTAACCCACTTCAAGCCACAACCACTGCTCCCTAAAAAGGCAAACCGACAATCTGACTACACCCTTGTGTAGCTTGGACTCCCTTGAGTCTGTAGCAAAAAGAATCACTGAAAACGGCCAACCAGCCGATAAGTTATTAGGTGGCAAAAATTCCAATTTTTACTTACTCTAAAAGAGAGAGGTGACTGTCTATCCAAAAAATGCTAAGTCCTAACCCCTCTCACAATCCCTATCTACTTCAGTACCAACCAATCACATAACTAAAAAGTACAGAAAGGTACTACAATCGATGTCATTTCTGTACGGCCTGTGTACGACAAAGCCACTGAGTGGACGCGTGTCACCCTTCCACTCGTCTGTATGTTCCCCGAAATTCCTGCGACCAAATGTTATCCCTCCAAGTGGCGTCAGGTCACGCCACTTCCATAAACGTCAAGGTGACCATTCTGCGATCCCGGCAGTGATAAATGTCGTCCGATTAAATCTGACATTAAATATCGGTCGTCGAAACAAATATCAGATTCATTTGTTTCGTGCAAAATGACATCCGCACCGAAACTTTAACTGGTTCTATGTTCCTTTGTTCACATTTCGGTTAATCGCTTTTTAAATCATGTACAAGTTTAAATATGTATCAAACCCTATGTAACTTAGCGCACTTCTACGACAAACTCGTTAGAGCTAACGGCTACGCCGTACTCTACTGGTCGGAGGTTCAAGTCCTGCCTAACTCAACCTTTTGTTGAGAGTGACATAAGTCACTCTTTAGTCATACCTGTTGAACTAAGGCAGCCATGGTTCAACCACCCTCTATATCATTCAGTGACTACAACAAGTATGGTGGCTAGAGAGAGGAGGTGGAGGCAAGTTGTCCCGCCTTTTTCTTTTTCTTTTTATACTGATATATTTAGACCTAGAAAATACTTTATAAATCTAGTAATATTAACTGAATGGGCTGCTGGTGTGAAGTTGATGGCATCCCTTGTTGCTCTCGGACAAAGGTTGAAGAGCCGCTCTCGGACTAACTCCTCAGTATTTCCACTACACCTCCCATCGGGCGTACGATCGTGGCTCGGTTTTTTTTTTGGCAACCCGCTGCACCAACTCCTTCTTAACCTTCAACTCATAGAGATTGCGAAGGGCTAAGATTTCCTTGCGACATGGTTGGTTAGGATCTGCCAAAATTTTAGGATCCATGTACATCTCAGCCATATGAGCCTTAGACTCGTATAGCACCCTACCTCGAAAGGGTGACCAAGGACCGCTTCCTTATTGGCCAAACCCTTCCTACGTGATTTAGGAGATAACGTCGGTCTCTCAATCTTCTCCCCGGCCCGAAACCTGGCAACCACGGTCAACGTAGGGAAGTTCACGCAAGAAAAGATAAGGGGAGGTGGAGGAGAGGGTTGCCTCACTGGTCGTTTTGGAGGAGTCTCAGCTATAACAGCCTCAGGCATAATTCCCTTAAGAAACTGCTCTATGTTTAAAGTTGAGGCCAAGGGGACTATTTCCTCGGGCACTTGTGACTCTTCCTCCTGTGCCACTGTTTCTTGCCACTCCCGCTCTTCCAAACTGACACCTGAAAGATCCGTATCTTGAACTTCTCCTCCTCACTTAACTGACCGGAACAGAGGAGCTAACTCCCTTGATGAAAGTACCACACCTTAAGCACCTATCCTCTTTAACCAAAAGGAGCAAGTGGCTTTTTCAATACGGTGCTGATCCACCAAAAGCCCACTAAATACTACACCCCTGAGCACTCTCAAAAGAATAAAAAAAGGAATGTGGGTCGTCAAATTCGGCCTATAAAAACTCCGAACAAGAACCAAGGACGACGACAACCGTGCGCAAATAAATCCCATGCAGAAAAATAGAAACAATAAAAATCGGCTCTTTCATATTAAACAATATCACCTTGCCCCAAAAAATAGAAATAAAGATAGAAATCAATGAAAATGGTGAAGCAAGCTCACATACCCCGAAGTGCAACGATGACAAAAATCAAAAGATCAAACCTCTCCCAATTGCCCCGAAGACAAATATGATTCTCCCTCACCCCTTACTTTTGCCGTACGGATCCGACCAGACTCTTCTCAATTTCAAATAGCGAAAGTCCAAACCGCCCAAAGAGAGGATAGTGCCAACCACCCACCCGAGCTAGGATTTCCACAAAAGACAATCCAAAACAAATATGGCAATAGAGTCCACGACACAGTGCAACTGTTCTCCAACAGAAAGATTGATTGGATTCTCTGGGGGTTTTCTTAGGAGACACTATTGAAAAAGCAACCTGTCTCCTTCGGCCCCAAGTGCCTTATACAACCAAGGTTTGTCTTACTGCAGGTGCCAAAGTCAAAGCAATCCCAAAATCCAATCAGCGGCCAGCAATTGTTATCGTATTGACATAAGACAAAAAAGTCTGTACTATACTCAAGGCAAAAAGTCGACTGGTTCTAGTTGGATTTGCAGCCAAAGGTCCTTTTATGGTACACTAATGGGCAACAAAGTCCTGAATTGACGTGAACCGCCTAACTTTAACCCAGCGTCATAAATGCTCTGCCTATCTCATATCTAACACCTACTAACCGCTAACAAGAGAATCTAAAGACAATCCCAAAGGTTACGCCACTTTCCAATATGTTCCCTCCGCCAGAGAACATAGAAAGCGCTGTGGAACCGCCACCGCGAACCCGACTAACTTCATCGCTCACCGCTTGGAGGTGAACTAAAGGGTTGGCTCTAGGTGAAAATACAAGGATATGATTCCATTGGTTGTTCGCCTCCGCACGCAGGGTCCGTACATGGTGGAATGAGGCCCCAGAAATCTTAGGAGTAGAAATGTGCCTAGAATGCACACGAGCTTGACATCACACCGCCAAACACAATCTCCAAAAATACCACGTGCGTAAAATTCACACCGGCCAAACAACAAACGTACAATTCATCACACGGAATAAACTACGTAGTCTTCCGAAGCATCATTGCTTTTCGTACACGAACTAAAAGAACGTATGCGAACGTCAACCAAAAAACTCCACGACAAAGTGAAAGGATCTCGATCGTATAAATGTACGACGCAACCCAAAAACAAATATCCACATCGAACCGAAATAGCATTGTGCGTCGCGAAGCGAAACATTCTCAATTCTTAGGGACGCGCGATTCTCCAAATGAAATGTCACAGTACCGCGACCTCCAACGATTCGCAAGTACCAAAGTATAATAAGACGCGGCGCGTGAAACACGCGCTAACAACGTACTACGAAAGAGTACAACTCCAGAACAAAGACCACTACGATCACCACGACACAAAACTTATAGTGACCTTAACCCTCCGTACAAACACTTAAATAAGACGGGACACAAAATACACCGACGCACGAAATCAACATTTAAATCAAGCTTATTATAATTGCTAAATTGACAACCGACGCAAAGATAAATCCCACAATGAAAAACCTAATAGGACCCATGAATGAAAGTGGAGGTCTGAGACCCCCGCAATTTTTTTTCCGTACATGCGCGTGACGGGCACAGAGAAAAATAGTGAGTACTCTCTCTCGTCCAAAAATTTTCCCATTCGTGTGGCGCGTGCGTGTTTCATTTTTCATTCGCTCTTTGGGCGGTACTTTAACTAGAAATATCCCCTCGAGGTAATTTTTGATGAAGTTTTTTTATGGTCTGGATTCTCTTGCCCGAGGGTCGAAAAGAGTAAAACGCCAAAATGCATTCTCATGACGACAAACATGTAGTACATTCAAAGTATAGAATTGACGTTCACTGTGTTGTTTTGGAACATTGTGGAATATTGTACTGGTATAGAAAGATTGTTTTGACAGGAGGATGCTTTACAGATGCTCAACAAGTTGTTTTATTAATGAGAGGATTACCAAGTGATTCTAGAGATGCATAAAAAAGAATAGCTCAAATTGATAAAAGGGATTGGAACATAAGCCAAGCAATCGGCATAGTGTTAGATGAAGAAGATTGGATAATGTGTTTTGAGAGGAATATGGAGGTTTCTAATTCTTATTTTTAGAAAATTAGAAGTGATAGTGAATCCGAAATGGAGTTAAGAATTGTTTTTACTGTAATGATTTGGGACATACCTTCAGGGTATGTCTATCATATAAAAGTGCATGTGTTACAGGAAATTTCATAGATGGATGGGACAACAACCGAGTCCATCCTACTACACAAAGACAACCAAAGGTGTTAATGGATCCAATGATATGTCCGAGTGTTGACAAAAAGGACAAACTTTCCGCCAACAAATTTGTTTACTTACCGACCATGTGTGTTTTTCAGAATATGGTGAAAGAGGAAGAGGTTATTGAAGTAAGGAAAAATGGAGGAAGTGAAAGTCACTTGGAAGTGGAAGCCGGGATATACTTAAACATAAAGACTAATAAAATAAACCTTGTTTTTAGAGAAAGACCGCGCGAAGATATGAAGAAAATTGGAATTAGGAATTGTTGTTTTAAAGACTTAATTTTGTACACACCTATTTTAGTGTAGCCTTAATGATACGGTATGAGGCATACGTAATGGGGGAGAAACAAATCATACGTTTACGTAATGAATACGGATGCATTATTCGAATGGATTCACGGATTGGGGGAGCGAACGTACGGAGCGTCTTATTTGACAAGGGGACGTTAAATAAGTCAGCGGCATTTATGGCGAAGGACGCAATTTTGGTACGATAATATTTGGAGGGTACGAGTTAATTTCGGCAAGTGGTTCGTAGTACATTTGGAGGGCGGACGACGTCCACCGATATTTTTGTGGGATCACACTATTTCTGATGATGTATTACCGGGTGGACTGTACGTTTGTGTTGTCGGTTTGCTAAATAGACTCGTCGTCAAGTGACTAAGCAAGTTGACGTTTAGTATGCGGAATTTGCGGAGGTGTCGGTGTAAATATTGTATTCAACAGAGGTTTGTCTTTATGCTATTTAATTTATTAGTGTAGATTCATTCATTCTGACATACCTCGAATTATTCGGGTATATTCACAGTAATTTAGGTAGGAGGTAGATAACGAACGGCTGGTATGCCTCCGTACATTCAGTAGTGACCTCTCTGAGTATAACTTGTAGGACTTAGATTATTATGAGTATCACAGTTGAGCTCATAAAAGTAATGGCAAACTGTTTTTCTGCGAGAGTTGCCTTAGTACAGAAAAGTGTATTGTACTTCTACAGGGACACACGTCGGCATATGAGGACTGTGAAGGTATTTCGGAATGTCACCGACGCTCACATACACGTGTCGAATATCGAACGAGCAGACTCACAAAGTTGGACGAAAGAAGTCTGAACCGGACATCCGGTAAAAGTACTGTACGAAATTCAATATGGAAAATTGATTCGAAAATTTAATCGGAAAATGAAAAATATATTATGAATTTTGAAATTTTGAAGGTATGTGGAGGTAGCGGAAGCATTGGTGGAACAAGGGGGAACTTGGTTGAAGGCAGTCTACGGGTTTAATTGGAAGAGGCAGATGGAAGAAACGTATAACAGCTGATGGCATGTGTGACAGCTAGTTACGTGGCTCCATGTATGCACAAAACTAAATTTTCAGGGGAGTGTTATTTGGGAAAAGTTAGTTTCGTGCGTACGCGAAGTTTCATGCGTACGCGAGGTTTCGTGCGTACTCGACGCAAATTTACTTTGTAAGTAGTCACAAAATGTAGCGTGGAGGTTTACATGGTTTCATTGATTGGGGGAGTAAATGTACGGATAAATTAAAGCGACATAAGTAACAAATTGAGTGGCGTCGAATGCGATGGGAAATGGGCAGTGGATCGCGAAGCGATCCGATGTGAAAATTTGGAGTGTTTAAAGTGACGCCCGCCGTACGAAACATATTTGCGACAGCCACATTTATTGCAAAGGAAGCGGTTTCGATACGGAAAAGTTTGGGATGGTACAGTATCACTTCGACAAAGTGGTTCATTATAAATTTGAAGTGCGGACGGCGTCCGTCGATATTTTTTTGGGTGCACACTATTTATGATGATGTTTTACAAAGTGGACTGTACGTATGTGATGTCGGTTTGATACATGCATTTGTCGTCAAGTGACTAGCAAGTTGACGCTTAGTATGCGGAATTTGCGGAGGTGTCAGTGTAAAGATTTGTTTTTTTTACAATTAGTTTATTAGTGGAGATTCATTCATTCTAACATACCTCAAATAATTCGGGTATACTCACATTAATACGATTGGTATGCCTCCGTACATTCAGTATTGAACTCTCTGAGTATAACTTGTAAGACTTGAACTATTTTTATTATCACAACTGAGTTTTCAAAGACACGGCAGACTGTTTTTCTGCATTTTTGACCTGTTAGTGTGACCACTCTGATTATTAGTTTAATGCAAAACTTTGTGAATATATTCTATAATCTAGAAATTATATGTGTGTGTAGTTTCAGTCTGTTTTGTTGTTTCAGTAGAATTCTGTGAGAGTCTACCTAGTTAGTTTGGTAAGCTAACAAATATTGTTGGGAAACTCTGCCGCTCATATCTTTTGGATGCCTTGGTGGATTTGGCTGTAACTGTGGGAGTTCACAGTATCTAGAATATACTGCATGCTGGTGAAGTTTCAATTGTTTGTAATTATTGTGGAGTAATCTATGTTGTCTGAAACACAGTTGGTTTTGGGGGTAGTCTGTGGTGCTTCCGAGAGTAATCTATGGCTGAAATAGGCTATGGACAACACACTGTACTTTGTTAAAAAAAAAAATCTCCTACGGCTGAAGTTTTTCTCAAAGTTCCCTGAATTTTAGGGCAAAATGACAAAGAAAAGTCGATACTTTAATACATGGGGACACCCCCTCAGTCGTACATGTAAAGTCAATTCTTGTAACTTTGACGCGTCTTAAGAACTAATTGCCAAGGTTTTACACGCGCCCACATAACCAAGGGGATAAAATATTTTGGGTCTCAATTATTGATTTATTATCGCTCGTTGAAAATAAAAGTCTGGACAAAAATGCTACAACCACGTTGAACCCTGCGAATCCAAAATTGCAAATGTGTGTTAATTCTTAAGGCTCCACGTCGCTGCCAATTTTCGTATTTTCTTTCACATTCGACAAAAATTTTAAACACAAATTTTTTAATTTTGCAAGTATTACAACTAGATAATATTTCATCTAAGGGTGAACCTCCATCAGGCGAAAAGTGAGGTTCATTACTGGAAAAAATGTATTTTCGTACAGATCCAGCTCATTTTCGTACTTGACCGTACTCTAATTTTTTTTTTATATATAAAGCATGTTTATTCGATATTCGTTAAGATTCTCCAAGCTTTTTGGCGAAAACTTCCACCTCCGATTTTGAATTTTCGACACAAACGCCCCTTCTATCCAGTTTCTAGCGAGTCTCCTCAACTGTCATCGCGAGGAGACTTGCCAGGTACTGGACGTGTCTATTGGTCCACTTGGAAACAAAAAGGTATCATCCACGAAAAACGAGCAATGACGATCTCACAATTAGCAAAGGCCATGTGCCTTCGTACAGGGCGGATTCGACAGCAACCAAAAAATCTTTGTTGCAGGATATCTCTTTGACAACTCTTTCCCTTCGTGGAAAGGACTTTGCGTACAAAACATAATGGCAAACGATAAAAGTACAAATTTTTATTTTGAAAATGATTTCGAAACGGTTTGGTATAACGAAATGACAAGATCGTACAAATTGTACATTTGCATAGCCGTGCTAGATATTTAAATCTGCGTTCGTCCGTACATGCGTCGTTTGAATTTTGTGCTTTTCGAATCTTTTAATATTCTCAGCTGGCTGAACAAGATCCAGCGTTGTTCCAATCGCAATCCAACACGTCAGCAGTTGGTGCTTCGCTGGCACAACCTGATGGAGAAGTGATACAAATATAACTGCTAGTAAATGTGTCCGTACGATTACTAGGATTGCCTGATGGAGGTTCACCCTAAGGGTGAAGTTCTAATAGACGAAAAGTGAGGTTGTTTACAGAAATTCGGACCTCTCCGTACTACGCCTTACCTCTTATTTTGTTTTTATCAAGGAGACAACATTACAGAGAATCTTGCCAATATTCTCCACGATTCTATGAGTTAATAATGGTCGTTGGATGTTTTTTTGCGAAGCATTCGCTTCGAAAGTTTCTGTAATTGGTGATGTACCTCGCGAGATACATCACCAATTTCACAAGAATTCGAGCCGCGACAATTTGGATAATGAGCATACGTGTCAAGATGGCAACCAACGGAAATCAAAAAAAATTGCACACGATATACGCATTCAAAAATATAACAGAAAATACAAACGAAATCTTGTAACGCACTTTTGTCACGCTATTTTTGTAAGCGCCCATTCGTCACACTATTTCTGGCAGCACTCATTCGTCACGCGTAAAAACAGGAACCCTAAAAAAATGAGGTGGTATCTTACAAGTACACCGTGAATCGTAATTAGAGTAAATTACTCAGTTCGAAATTCGACTTCTATCATCGAATAAATGTCGTTCTAATTTTTCATTATTAATTTGGTGAGGTTTAATTAGTAAAATTCTAATATGGGTTAATTTTAAATTGTGGAGTCTGGACGGCCGTCGATGCAAAGTGTACTTGCTCAGTAAAAGTACAAATAATGATTTAATAAGTGGCTGGCAGGTAATCACTAAACAAAATTGATCACATCGAAAAAAAGCGTTAGCAACTCTAGTCGAGTCGACAGGCTGCGTAGTCAGTGTGAACGTTAAGCGACATTGATCGACAAATATTATTAAGCGTCATAGGTGTCAATCTTATCGTTGACATTTTGTGCGTCGTGTTGGTGTTCATAATTATCAGCACATAATTATAAACGACCCCGATATAAGAATAACTAAATAAATTAGGTGGCACATAGTTGAAAAGCTTTATCCATAAATTAGCGTCAATTACTCAATTGTTTTGTTTTTACTCTAATTTTCATTACTCTGATACGATTAGCGGTGTAGTGTTGGGTTGGTAAATTCATATCGCCAATAACCAGTATTAGATATATGAATTGTCGGCGGGACCGGTTGTGTTAGAGACAATAAATTACGATATATAGTATTTTAAAATTTAATATTTTGTATTTTATATAATATGTTATTTTAGCGTAAAGACATATTGTCGATAGCCACGTCGGCGTTTTCATTCGTATTGAAAGGTACACGAATGTAATTGAGTAATGAAAATATTAGAGTAAAAACCAAAAAACAATTAAGTAATTGGCTAATTTATGTGATAGAGCTTTTTGACTATGAAGGTTACTCTAATTTATTTAGTTATTCTATATTGGGTTATGTCGGCGATAATTGTAATGCGATAATTATGAACACTAGAATACGTAGCGTACAAATTTGTCGTCCG
The DNA here is from genome assembly GCA_037447655.1 of Zygnema cylindricum. Taxonomy (NCBI): domain Eukaryota; kingdom Viridiplantae; phylum Streptophyta; class Zygnematophyceae; order Zygnematales; family Zygnemataceae; genus Zygnema; species Zygnema cylindricum. The sequence continues at coordinate 1,741 of JBBHKE010001844.1, read as the reverse complement.
GTGTAGTATTGGCGTCATTATGGCTAATAATGCTATGCATCGAATGAGTTAATGTTCTGCGGCGGCGATGTGTAAATGAGCGAGTTATCTGGCGGCTTTTCGATGAATTAATTTTTGTTTAGTGCGATTTCGTAATGCGGCCCTGATTCCTATTAAATCATTATTTGTACCTTTTACTTATAAAAGTACATTTGCGGTCAGATCGTCCGTACTCACAATTTAAGGTAACCTATATTAGAATTTTTACGCTAATTAAATCACCTAAATAGAATGAAATTAGAGTCGATTACTCTATTTGATGTGATAGAGTCGAAATTTCGAGCGACCGAATTAGAGTAAATTACTCTAATTACGATTCGCGGTGTAGACGCCGCAAAATGTACCGACAAAAAAGTACCAATTTTGTAATAAGACGGACAACAAAATTTATGTGATAGCCTCGGTTACATCGCGTAACGTCTGTAAACAAGATTTCACATATTTGTTTTGATTTGAGTGGTTTCCTTGTAAGTTGACGATCAAATCTCTAAAATCGTTAAAAATTTGAAAACCGACCATTTTTGTATGGAAATCCGTACTTGCGTATTATGTACGTGTACTTTGCAAGTGTACCGCGTCAATGTACCTCAAAGATCTCCTTCACTCTGCAGACTTTAAAAACCGTATTTCTTTTCGGCAAAGATTTTACGGTCACTTTGTCCGAAGGCACGTGACTTTGGTGACCTGTGATTTTTTTTTCTTTTTTTTTATGCTTCGATATATTGACGATACGATATATCGGAGACATATTGGCAATATATCGCGATATTTTCACTCTCGATATTAAAGGGGTTTTTAGGGTTTATCGAAGCGATATATCGATTATCGGGTACCCGAAATTCGATATATATCGAATATTGGCAAATGGTCCTCGATACCTAACACTATCAAATACGTGTTATTTTTACCGCTCATTTGACGGAAAGCGTACAAACTGCGGTACATGTTCAATTCAATATATTTAACATGTACGGATTTGTACGAAAAAAAAAATCATTAACGTTTTTTACGATTTTTTCAAATCGACCTCGCCAATTTCTACGTATTGTACTCTCGTTCGAATCTTGCGTAGAATACGTTTTGAACAACTACAGTACTGTACAGTACTACGCACCATAAGTATCGTACGAGATCAGCTCGACGCGCAATACAAAACTACAGTAGCGTGACGTGTCACTGTCAGGACTTACAGAAAATAAATGCTAGGACCCCGCAAGTGTCCAAAATAATCGTACGGATCCACACGTACGGTCACTTCCCACGCGCGAAATAAAATGTAGTCGGTTCGCGGCAGTTGCAAAGCCGTTACATATTAGTATATTACAATACAATACTGTACGGTACCTCTCCGTACATTACCGTACCGTTAATGTACTTTGGCGTCGAAAACAATTTGTACTTTTCGAAAAATACGCTCCGGATCGGTCGGAGCGAACCGCACAGTCCAGTCCTATACTCGCGGATACCTCTCAAAGTACGAATATTCTTGACCTGCTTTTTTTCTTTCGCCTCTGCCTCCGTCCGTACAGCGGTCATGGCTGCCTCCGCCGCCGTACGATGGCTGTCGGTCCTGGTCGCTGTTTTGTCGTTTTGCGCCGTACACGCCAAGAAGGCGAATTTCTACGACCTGAGCGTCTTCGACATCGACGGGAAGCCCTTGTCGTTTAGCGGACTGACGGGACGGGTGAGGATGGGGAATGCG